>VMDR010004155.1:0-63218 GCA_007922815.1 Macrotus californicus
GGGTCTGTGTACATTCTAGGACCATGTGGGTCTCTCCAATGAACTCTCCTGTGAGGCTGGCAATTTCTCCCACTGCTGGAAGTCCCACAGGTTTTTTCAGTCAGAGGTTCTGAGGCTTTATTTCCCCTGCTGGAACCCTAGGTTGTGCAGTCTGTCTCACTCCCCAGTTGTTCCTCCCGGTTTATCCACATGCAAATGTGGGATTGCCTGGTCCTCCAGCTGCCTCCTTGGCTGCCTGCTCTGCCAGCCGGCACCTTGCAGCCTGTCGTCTCTGCTCCAGCTGCCTGTGTCCTCCCCTCCTACCAGTCTGAATGAATGTTTCTTCTTTAACTCCTTGGTTGTCAGACTGCCATACAGTTCCATTTTCTGGCAGTTCTGGTTATTTTTTCTGGTTTAAATTTGTTGTTTTCCTTCTTTTGGTTGTGTAAGGAGGCAAAGTGTATCTACCTACACTTCCATTTTGGCCGGAAGTTTATATGTCGAAATTTTTGATCAACTGCAAAATTGTTTTCCAAAGTACCATTTGGAAAACAATATACCATTTTACATTCTTACCGGCTACGTATAAGGTCAAATTTCTCTGTATCTTCACAGCACATTATTTTTCATTGTTTTGATAAGTCATCATACTGGCTGTGAAGTGGTGTCTCAATGTGGTTTTCATTTGCATTTCCCTAATGATTAGTGATGTTGGGCATCTTATTGGCCATTTTTACACATATGGTTTTCTTTGAAGAAATGTCTGTTCAAGTCTTTTACCTATAAATATGGTTACTCATCTCTTTACTGTTGAGTTGTAAGATTTCTTTATAAATTCTGGATGCAAGTCTCTTATCACATAACTAATTTGCAAATCTTTTCTCCCATTACATGGGTTGCCTTTTCATTTTCTTGGTGATGTGCTTTGAAGCACAAATTTTTAATTTTCATGAGGTCCAATTTATCTATCTGTTGTTTCCTTTTGTTGCTTGTGCCTTTGGTAGCATATTTAGGAAGGCTTTGTCCAACTCAAGTTCATGAAAATTTGCCCTTATGTTTTATCCTATGAGTTTCAAAGTTTTAGGTTTTATATTTAGGTCTTGATATGGTGTGAGGTAGAAGTCTACCTTTATTTTTTTGCATGTGGATAGTCAGTGTCCCAGTACCATTTGTCGAAAAGACTATTCCTTCTCCATTAAATGGTTTTGGCACCCCAGAGGCCTTGCGTGACTGCTACACTCAACTAGCTGCCTGTCTTAAAGGCTTTTGGAGAATGAGTGCTTCTGTGTGTGTGTGTGTGTGTGTGTGTGTGTGTGTTACCCAAAGCAGCTGAAACAAACCAAAGCAGTAACCTAAAACACTAGCCCATCCTGAACTTCAATCATTAGGTGTCTGAAAATCTAAAGGGTAAAGACAACAGAATAAGACCAAGTCCAGAGTATCCACCTGCCCCTGAAGACTGAAACACACCATTGGAAAGAAGGTGAGGTCTTAGTAAAGATCTGTTTTTCAAGGAGAAAGGACAAGAATTCCATGAAGAGAAGATGCTACCTAAACTAGCAGACATCCTCTGGTCACCTCCTAAATAGGATCTAGTGTTCTCTGCCCAAGGCACAAACTAATGAACATACAGAGTCAGATGGATTCAGCCAATGGTGAGACTGGAGTTTGAGATCCGTGATGATCTCTATCAGTCCTTCCTCTGAGATCTTAGAGTTATTCCCTTCTATGTCACAAGTGTTAATACAGTAACTTCCTGCCTAACAGGTCACATTCAAGCCTGTCTTAGGGTAGAGAGGCTATGATTGTACTTCCCTCTCCCTTGCACAAACATCTCTTCACTCAGAAGCAGCCCTGGCAGTATCCCGTTAGTGATACATCACCCTAAAGACAGCACCACACACGTGAGGGCTGCTCGGGTAACTCAGGGAGTCTGTAAGGATCAAGGTAAGGTTGCAAATGTGAATTGTAGTTATTTGTTATCTTTACTGAACTATAGGATTAGAACACTAGGAGGAAAATGTCCTATCATTAAGACTGGGTGATTTGACAATTTGTTGCCTTTCAGATTCAGGAGACATTTTGATGGACAAAGGGGAAACAGAGTCCATAATCTGGGCCATGGGTTTGCCTTGGCAGGGTAAGCAGATGGCAGGACCAGAGAGCAGGGCCAGAGGAAGTGCTGAGAAGGGAAGAGATAGGGGTTTCCTAAAGCCAAGCCTATCTACATTTCAACTTTGCTAGGGTCTGTGTGACTGAGTGGATGGTGAAAACAGCTCAGAGAAAGGCTTAATTTTCCAGACACCACGTCTGCGCTGCCAACCCTGACAGTACACTGGAGCCAGCTGGTGCTCTTTACCCAGGCCAGTGGACTTCACTGGGAGGCTGCGCAGCCGTGAATGGAAATCACACAGAGCCTCCCACTGAGCGGTGCCAAGTAGGTCCAATCAACCTTTAGCATTTCTAGAAGCTCATTCTCAAAACCTGTGTTTCCCAGTAAGCCACATATATGAGGAACCCCAGTACTAAGAAATATCAAAAAGTGATACAGGGAAAGAGTTTAAGTGTGGGAAACATTGGATTAAGTAGAATGAAACAGATGAGTTCATTGCAGAACACAGAGTATTGAACAGGTTAATATGTGTTGTCAATCTCAAGAAGATAGGCAGTGTTTCCCATATATTTTGGTCTAGGAGCCCTTTTTCATGAAGCATCTTCTAGACCTCATGTGCCAGAGAATGGTTTTCTGGAAAAGCTGGTCTCTCCAGAGCCAGAGTCAGAGGCTGGAATGCCCCTTAGCCTTAAATACGGGCCTGGAGGAAAGGAGGGTGTGCAGTCAAATATCTAATATGCACATGAGCTGCCTGCTTTGTTCTCTGGGAACTTATGTTCATTCACCTTTGCCTCCCTGCCCAGTGCCTGGGATGGATACTTGGGTTGCAGACTCTTCCGGCCTCTCAATTCTGGCTTTACCCTCTGGTCCCACAGGAAGGCTCTTTGCCAAGGCAGATTTACAGACACCAGTTATTTCCTCTTCCAGAATGAGAAACAGGAGTGACTGCCATGGCTCAGCAATTCCCAGACTACCATGCATTGCAATCGGCCAGCCACTCCAGGGCCAGCAGCCAGGGGTCTCAGAAGAGGGGGGTGCAAAGGTTTACTGTCCCACACCTGTGGGGGCCTCGCAGCCCAGGGGCAATGAGAACAGTTCTGGGGTAATTTCTCAATCTGGTGGCACCTACTTCTAGAGACCAGAGGCACATAGAACAGAAGCAGCAGTCCCTCTCACCTGTGATGCAGGTTGCCTGTGGCAGGACCTACAGAACGATATCAGAATTTCCTACCTGGGAGTCCTCTGCTATGTCCCCAAGACTTACAAATAACATCCTGGTTCTCTTTTCTGTGCCAAGCTTTGGAAAAACTGAACTGAGACTGGGCTGGAAGAAGGTCCATGAGCCACGTCCCAAGGCCAGGTCTGTGAGGAAGTGAGAGAGAACAGCCAGTCCCAGCTCCTCCACCCCCTGCAGCTGCTGCTGCTGCTGCTGCTGCCGGGCTCCTGCTCTCTCAGCCACCTCCAGCAGTTCCTCCTTTCCGTGTGGCTCCAGTGAGAATTATGGCATTGCTATTATTACCCCAGCCTGATGTCCAGAGCTTGAGGGCTGGTGCCCTGGCAGCTCCACCCAGAGGGAAGCCAGCTGCAGTGACAATAAAACAAAGTCTTTGGCAGCCGAAGGCCTTTACTCTGCATGCTGGGGCTGATGAACGGGATGTGGAGCCAGCCCTGACTCCAGCTCCTTGGGAAGTCTTGGAGCTGGCCCATCTCCTCCCGACATCTGATTCCAAAGGCATTTTTCAGCCCAACTAGGAAGGCTGTGACAATCTTAACAAGCCCCACTCTTAAGAAACCAGTTTCCAAGCCTCAGCTGTCTATCCAGAGACTCTTCTAGAAGAGAAGGAGATGGGTTTGCTCTAATTTGGCAGGCTTTATCAATTAAACAAACAGCATTAAGAGAGCACCACTGAATGCAAGGGCATTACTCAACATTCATTCATTCAACACATCTTTCCACAACACCTACTGTGTGTGGGGCACTGTGTTAGATGCTGGAGATACTCCATGGTCAGAGGAAACCAAAAGCCCTGCCCTTCAGGAGCTTATACTCTATTGTCAAGAGAGAGATGAGAAACAGAATAAGTGAGTGATTTTGTGAATACAAGGTAACAAGTGCTGTGGGGGACTTTGAGAAGAGTCAGGGAGATCGGGTGCATAGGAGGCAGGAGTGAGGTTTACGTGGGTGGTCAGGGAAGATCTCACTGAGAAGGTAGAATTTGAATCAAGATTTGAAGGAGGGGAGGGTCAAAACCTAAACCCTAGACTTATCTGCCTTCCAGGAGTTTACCAGCTCTTAGGGAGAGTGGACTGTTCATAGACAGTGGGAACAGCAGATGCCTTGTGCACTTCCAGACTGAGGGTGGGGGTAATTCAGAGGAGAAAACTGTTAGAATCCACTGTAACCCAAGGAGGAGAGCTCTCCCCCCTTGGAATCTTTCCACTTCACTGCTTGAAACTTGGGTGAAGTGCCTAAGACAGGTGGCATTGAGCTGGGGTGTGACCCAAAATATGAGGACAGGGTACAACTTGGGCTCAGGAGAAGAGTAGGGACATCCAGAGGAAATGGTAGGGCAGTGGCCCATTCAAGGCTGGAGCAGATCAGGGAAGAGAAATACCTAGGAAGGTATAGCAAGCTAAACCTGTGGGAAATCTCCCTGCTTCCCACTTGGAATACTTCCAGGGCTGGTCATTGTTCTCCTAAGACCAAGTCCACTAGACCAGATCATCTCAAACCTGGTTTCCCATTAGTATGATGTGGTTTTTAATAATATAGTTCCTGGCCCCCTTCTGGACCCATAAATCAGAATCTGTGTTTTTTAAAGCTCTCCGGATGGTTTCAAAGACCCATCAGATTTGGGGTCCACTGCTCTGGCTTTACACTGTTACGTTCTCACTGCCTGAATCATTGGAGAGGCAGCTTGCGTAGTAGGAAAGGTGTATCAGCAGCTCTCCCCTGAGAAGCAATGATCTTTGTTCAAGTATCAGTCTCCACTATGAGACAGTGAACCCCCTGAGGGCAGGGACTGTGTCTTACTTTTCTGTCTGAAAACTCAGGCTCTGAAACATAAAAAGTATTGGTAAATATGTCCTAAAATGAACTGAGCTAAGCATGGTTCCACAGATACTAGCCACCTGGCTGTGGTCATGACACATCACCTCCCTGGGCCTCAGCCTGCATCTGTAAAATGGGTACAATGATTCCTGCCCTTTCTGCTTCGGGAAGGATCTGTGAGAGGCCCAAAGTGAGGCAAGTTGTAAACTGCAGAAGCAGTTGCAAAGTTCCTCTAGGAATTCCCAGTGGTGGAATTCGCAGAAGGAAAGCTAGACACAGATGATCCAAAATAAACCATCTTAACACTTTGTTTGCCCTTAAAATCCAACTTATGAGTAGGTTTACCTTCCTCAATTTTTCTTTTGCTTTAACTAAAAACTCACTCATTCATACTGAACCAAGAGTCAGTAAGAGCCTACTGTGTGCCATGCACCATATTTGGTGATGGGAACCCACAAGTGAGCAGCACATAGTCTGACTATCACAGAGCACAGATTTGAGCAGGGGGAGAACAAACACGTGGACTAAGGATGCTGACACAAGCAAGTGGGAGGGAGGATTATGGCTGAAACTTTGTCTCTAGGCCTGAAGTACTGAGCAGAAGAAATCTCCCAGAGCTCAAGGCAGAAGGTATACAATAGCCAGACAAACAGTGAGACAGAAAATAGGGAAAGCCAATAGCTCTTTTAGCACCAGCAAGTCAAGTGACGTGAGCAGAGTGAGGAGCGGATGTGGAAGACGTAGCAAAGGGGCAAGACGTGGTAAGCAGCCTTGAAGGTGGTGCCCAGTGACTTCTGCCTCCTGGTTTTTTGCTTCTGTATAATCCCCTCTCCCTGAGCATGGACTGGACCTAGTAACTCACTTCTAACCAATAGAACACAGCAGAAATGATGAGATGTCACTGCCAAGATTAGGTTGCAGAAAAGACTATGACTGCCTTTTTGGGTGCTCACTCTCGCTGTCTCCCCGTCTTGCTCTGCTCCTTGGAGAGACCTGTGTGGTGAAGAACTGGTGTCTCTGACCAACAGCCAACGAGGACCTGAGGCCCTCAGTCCAACAGCCTGTGAGGAGCGGAATCCTGCCAACAACCACATGAGGGAGCTTGGAAGTGGGCCCTTCTCCCATTGAGCCTTCGGATGAGACCACAGCCTGGCTGTCACCTTGACTGCAGCCTTCTGTAACCCTGAAAGGGAGGGCCCAGCTAAGTTGTGCCCAGATGTCTGATCTACAAAAACCGTGAAACAATGAATACTTGTCATTTTAAGCTGCTAGGCAATTTGTTACACAGCAGCTGATAATCAGTACAGGTGGCCCTCAGAGTTTTCAAACTGGAAAGTGAATAATTGAACCTAACCTTTAACAGTGGAGTTGATTGGCAGTGAGGGCCTCTGCAGGAAGCCCAGTGGGGAGTGATGGGGGTCTCAACAAGGCAGCAGCAGAGGGAGCCCAAAGGAATGAAGGAGAGGTCTGCGAGGTTCCCTTGGCAAAACTTGGGTTCCAGGAGGCCAGACTGACCATTATCTGCTTATGCAGACCAAGAGCCTCGAACCTGTTGTTGATTGCCCCTTTTCTCACAACCCCACACTCAATCCACCAGGAAACTCTGTCTTCTCCCCTCCTCCTTCCCAAGGACTGCTCTCCACACATCAGCCAGACCATGCCACTTCCCCACTCAGAACTCTCCAGTGACTTCCAACTGCACTTATACTAAAACCCAAAGTCCTCCTGTGGTCCGCGAGGCCCTATGCAACCACTCACTGAGCTGTCTGCCCATTTTCCCTGCTCACCAGCCCCAGCCAAATAGTCCCTTGCTAACCTTCTGTCTGGAATACTCTTCCTGCAGATGTTCTGTTTGCTCCACTCACTCCTTTAGTCTTTTCAGAAAAGGCCTCCTGATGAGGGGGCATTTGAGCTGGGCTCCTAAAAACAAACCGTGGAGCATGCCACCATGGATGGCTCGGGGAGACTGACCTCCTCCCTGTGGAATCACATCATCTGAAGCAGGATTAGCAGCAGTAGGTGGGACAAAATCTTGGCTGGTTGATGCCAGACTAAAGGACAACCAGAGAGAATGGGCGACACTCTTCCTGGAGGTCACTGCCCATGTGGACCCTCTCAGCAACGGCCCCTCATGCCTGTCACAGCCGTTTTAATTGCCCCTTCCCCTCCTCCAGGGGGCTTGATCCCCAGCCGGGCCGCAGGTGCTGTTCTCATCACTGCCTGCGCAGTCAGGTGACGGGGACACAGGGAGGTGGAGGGACTTGCCCCAGGCTTTCTTGGTCCCAATTCAAGGTCCTCATCATCCTTGGACCTTTGAAACAATGAGTGCTGGACAGGAAAAAATATATAAATCCTAATAAGAAAATTAGTGACATGTGAAAAAATGCTTTGTTGATTGCTATTCATTTAATAACTATTTTAGCTTAATGTGTTGTGGGTGTGAAACAGTCCTCCATTAAGGTGACCTTCACTGGCTACCCACCAACCACGTGGCCCAGCGCCACACTAAGTGGCAGCTGTTTACTCTGTGTGCCCAGGATGGGCCCGGGCATGGCCACAGGGCTTCTCAGTCTGCAGGCCAGGGGAATGGAACTGGAGAGACAAGGGCTTTCTGGGCTAGCTACCTGGACCTAATAAGAGCCCCAGCCCCACGGGGCTCTTCGTCATCTGCCCAATGAAGAGTCTCTGCAGCCTCATCAGAGTTGCCCATCCTGCTGCACTCGCATAGCCTGCATCTCTCTGGGAGGCCTCCTGCAGGGCGCTGGACCCAGCCAGCTGGCAGCGAGTCCGTGGCAAATATGGTGATCGTCTTTTGGCAGTGGGCAGGGCTGTGGCAATGTGGAATGGTTTGGTGAGTCAAGTGTGCCCCTCCCCCCAGCCCTGTGCCTCATTACCCCCCTTACTGACCACCCACAATGTCCTAGAAATGCCAGCTCTTCTCTTTTCACTTTTTCCTTAAAGACAGAAGGGAAAAAAAAGACAAGGAGCTGGAAAAGCAAAGGAGCCAGGTAGTAAGCAGGGAGGAGCCAGACAGGGTGGGAGCAGAGGGCTTTGGGGACAAGGACCTTCAGACCTCAAGGGTGGTGGGCCCCACTCCTGTGCTGACAGACGTCCTCCAGACCCTCTGGGCCAGACCTGGAAGGAGCTTTAAACACCATGTCACCCAACCTTGGTTTCAAGTCACCTGATGCTCAAAGAGCATCGTAACGACGAGCTGCCCATGTTCGTCATTAGGCCAGATTTGTTCTGGCCTTAGAGAATGGAAGAGAAAGTTGAAAAAATAATTACCTTGGACCGAGAGCCTGCATTTTAAGGCACTCAACCACGTAATGGCACCTAATCATTTACCTATGATTGGTCTCCATCTATTTTCCTCGTGGCAATCCTAAGTTCCTTCAGGGCAGGCTGCTTCTGAGATCCTCTGTGTCATGGACACCCAGGAAGTATTGACACAAATACAGTTAATAGGGCAGGCAAGGACAGCCCACGCGATGAAGAGAACGAACAATGAGCAACGAGACACCACTGCAGTTGCCTACACTCTCTCCTGCTGAGAAGTCAAAGCCACAGTTAAAAAGCAACATGGTCTAGTGGAAAAGCACAGCCATAGTCAGTATAGTCATATTAATAACAGTATCAAGAAACACAGGCTGCATCACCGCTTTGTCACAGAGCCTCTCCTTCCTGGCTGAGGACCGCTGGTCTGGCCAGAGCGTGGCCACACCCACCCACCGGCCCAGCCCCGAGGTCTCACAGTGAGAGGCGTCTCGAGGAGAGGAACCTTCTTTCTTTCCTCAGGCCCACGCAGTGCCCCACAAACTCAATTTCCACACCTGCCTTGAATGAAAAATAGCATTTTTCAGTGCCTGCCTTGTGTTTATCAGACTCACCCAGGGATGTGAGAAGTTTGGGAAAAGCATGATCTAAAATGACCATTGATTGTTTGGGTTTTTTGTTTTTTTTTTTGAAATCACTATTTCATTTATTTTGAAATTTCAAAAAACATCAAGAGCGAGCACAAGGTTTTTTAATGTTCATGATGACGGGGTCCAAGAGCAAAAGGCTGAGAAATCCCACAAATGTGTCTGCTTCTGCTGGGGGCATGCTCCCCACTCCCACACGTCCTTGCAGGAAGGGCGAGCTGGGCGTCCTTTCCTCACAGTCTCCTTACGGAGGTAACAGAGCCCTCCGGCTGAATTAGGGAATGGCTTCCATCTTCCTCGTGTTACGTGACCCTTGTAATATCTCTGTGAGCCCGGCAGGAGTCCAGCTTAACTCAGCAATACTCATCAGAGGATACTGTGAGCGAGACACCACACTCCACACACAAGGGAGCTGCCTCATAAAGGTAAAATGACTTCTACCTGTGGGTCTGGAGGAGTTCGGGGGACCTCTCATTTCCCAGAGAGGAAAAGGAGCTGGTCTCTGCCACCCAGAGATGCTGGAGTCAAGGCTGGAGCTCAGGTCCCCCAAATCTTCAGAATCCAGTGCTCCGTCACCACACCACACAGCCCCTTGACTTGTCCCCTGCCCTAGAGAGGAACTAACACAGGTTACGCCAACAACGTGTTGGTCATTTTGGGGGATGGTTTATAACGACAGTCCTCTGCACTTTCCTATCTGTGAGTCACTTCACAGAGCCCTCCCAGCTCTGTGAGTCTCCTACCCCTCGATGTCTCTTTCTCTTCGTTTGTAAATGGCCATCACCTCACCTGCTACCCTGGGCTGCTGTGAGGATCCGCAAATCAGGGTCTTACAACACCCGCCTCCACTTCGAGGCTGCAAGACATCTCCTTGTCCTTATGCTACATCCAAATCACAGAGGTATAATGTGTCACTGCTACTTCGTGACACAGAAGTCCCTGACTACCAGCTGAGGGCCCTTCCCATCCTGCCATGGGACCAGCCTGCAGTGAGTGAGCTTTCCCTATGTGGGAGCACAAGGAAATTCCAACAAGAAGCAGAGCTCACGGGAGCTGGTGCCCTGGTGCCCTCACACAAGCCAACTTGGAAAGCCACCACCATCGAATTAGGCCAGGCATTTCACTTTCGAACCCCAGATTTTATCTGTGAGGTTTGCTTCTCCATGTGGTGTGTCCCAGGCATTTGTGATTACTTTTAGGGTTTGGGAATTCCGGCGGGGGCACCAGAGAAACCTCATGGTCAGGTCTTCTGTGCGCCCAGCTCTCTGGGCTCTGACACCCAGCCGATGGCCCGCAGGCTATTCGCACACATGCACCAGTGTCTGCTTGTCCCAGACACTCCTCTGCGGTGTCCTGTTCCGGGCTGTTCCCCGGGTGGGAGAAGTGGTAAATTCCACATGATGTACACGGGAAATTTCCAGTTACCAAAATGTTTTTAACTTGGAGAAACTCATTCCCACCCACTGATACTAGAATGACGCTTACTGGTTTGGGGTTCCTTTTCTTTCCATGGCCCTCCTCATGGCTCCTTCTCCGTCTGCTGGGTGGGTCCCTGGAGTAGTTGTCACACACAGGAAGTTTCCAGATGTCAGGAAAGCGTTCTCACTTCATGGTCTTCTTAGAATGCACGTGAGGGGGCTCCAGACAGCTAAAGGGCAGCTGGGCAGTAGTGGGAAGAGTGCTGGCAAAAGGCCAGCTGGGCTGTAGCCTTGCCACTTTGCTGTGTGGCCTTAGGCAAGTTACTTCTCCTCTCTGGGCCTCAGTTTCTAGTTCACAGAGTCACCTGCTTGTTGGAGTCGAAGTCTCGGTGGCCTTCCTGCTCAGAGCGCGTAAGACTGCAGGGGCCTCTGAGGTCCTGGGCTGAGGAACAAGAGAGACCCTTGGGCAAGCCACTTAGCCTCTTGCTGCCTGAGTAACATGAAGCTGATGATACCAAAACGCCTTGTTCCTTGGGTTTTGCGAGGGGTACATGAATTAACACACGCAAAAGGCTTAGAATGGTGTGGCCCATGGGAAGCGTTCACTAAGCATCAGCTTGTACTTTGGTTACACCCACAGGGCTGTGTCTTTACCCATCTTTGCATCCTCAGCACCTGGTGTGGGACCTGGCAGGTGCTGGCAGAAAAGTGGGTTGAATTAAAATAATGAGGGCAAAAAAGGTATAGCTCTGAACCAAATATGTGGAAAGGGAGGTTCGAGGGGGGCAGCTATTCTTTAGAGTGGCAGGTAAGTTCCCTGTCCCCAGCCTTTTGAAGTGTCTATGTTGGCATAGTGTGGCAGTGGAATGTAATGTCCCTAGCCCCTCTCACCCCCACCCCACCCCACTTCTGAAACCTGAGGAAAAGTTGATGCCCCTTGATTCCTGGTCTGTGGTGGCCCCGCATCAATCCCACCCCCAACTCAGCCCATGGCAACCGCCGACATCTTCTCTCATCCCATGGTTCATCTCCAAACTCACGGAAACAGTAGTCAAAACAGAAACAGGCCTCTGCTGCCCCTCAGCCCCGGGGCAGTAATCTGAGCCGCAGAAGGAAAGGGGCGATTATGGTTTGGGGTTTCTCCCCCTCCTCTTCCACCTTCTTGACTCACTTTTCATGTTTCTCCTGTCTTCTGAGAGCTCGGCATTGAGCAAAACAGGCCTGCATCCTAGGGGTGCCTGCAGGTGGGGGGCACAGCCAAGCCCGCACTCCCTCCCAGAAAGACCGGAGAGCGGCAGCCCTGGGGAGCCCTGGGGAGCCCTGGGGAGCCCTGGTGCCCCTCCGCTGCTCCGCAGCCCAAGGACTCGCGCCAAGCGCCTGGCAGGCTCACCCCTCTGCCAGAGAGAAATTTATTAGCAGAGGTTGTCGGGAGGGCTGGGGTTACTGAGACTTCATTACTCTTACAAAATATACTATGGGACATTTACTAGTGTCCCGTGAAGTGTGGCCATAAATCAGGGGCTCCGCAGCGCGTGTCAGAAGAAATGAGGAAAGTGCGTTTGCTCACGCCCGCCGTGGCCTTGCCGTTGACCCCACCCCTGAGCGAGGCCACAGCGCTGGGCACAGCCACCCCTTTGGCCTCCCTCAGGGCTGGACACAGGTCTGCACCAGCGTGAACGTCTTAAATAAAAATGTCACCCAATTTCAAATCCACACGTATCACACGTTGAATCTCTCCTGGAAATAATATTTCCCCTGTCAGTTTTATTCTCCAGCCCTGGGGACCCACAAAACTTCGGTGCGGCGTGGTCCTGTTTCACGTATATAGAGGAACTGCGCCTGCGGATTGACAGTGCTTCTCTCCGGACAGAACAATTATGCGTGACTTTTATTAGCTGTTTTATACTTCCCCAGATTTTCCACACTTTTAAAAATGTGTATATGAGTAACTTTTATAATCAGAAAAATGTTACTTCTTTTAAGAGGAGAATTCAAGAACTGATTATGGGGAAATATAGATATGTTCGTGTTATGTATAAAAACCTAAAAGTATAAGCGACCTAAATGTATAACAATTATTCCACATTACCAGGGCAGAGCATCACATAGCTGCTTAAAACTCTAGTTTTGAAGAGGTGGGGAAATGCTTATAATTTAATGCTTAGAGGGATAAAAAGGCCAAAAATGGCTATTTTTGTACACATACACTGGTTAGCAGTATATAAAAATTGTATGTGAGGAAAATGCTTAGAAAGAAATGCTGTTGTGTTAAGGTATGGGCTTTGGAATATTTTCTTTTACTCTTCTCTATGTTCCAAATTTTGCATAACGGGGTGATAGTTCTTTTGTAATTTTTAAGTGGTTGACAAGAGAAAAGAACACGCAAACCAGGCTGGGGCTCCCGTCCCCGCCCTGGGTCAGCACCACACACACACCCTCGCCCCACAGTAAAACGTGAGGCCCGGGGTGCCTGGTGGCTTCAGTTCCGCTGGGACAATCTGGAACAATCAGCCCCACCAATGAACTTTTTATGAAGTTTCTGACTTTGAAGCTAAGTAATGAGACTTGGCCTCTGACCAGGCCTTGAAATGTTCAAAGTGGTCTCCCCCTCTCCGCCCCCATCAATTAGTTAATCCGAGGCGGCTGAGGTAGGTCCGCGGGCAGGCGGGCAGCGAGGCCAGGATGGGATTTTGAGGTCCCTGCACCAACCTATGGCCAGACCCAGGGTGGCCAGAGCCCCTCCCCCAGCTAGCAGCCTGTATTCACATGCCTGTTCCTCCTAACTCACATTTGAGGGTGACTCCAGAGAGGGAAGTGGGTGAGGAGCTTTTGGAATTCTTGGGGCTGTGATCGGGTCAGAAGAAGAGGGCTGCCTTTGGAAACAAGACTTCTGTCGGTTGGAAACAGGCTGGTCTCGAGCACCCCCTGGCTGACCAGGATGCCCACTGCTGACAACCACCACCCCGGCCTTAGCAGAGGCGAGAGCTGCCTGCGCTGGCCTCTCTTCAAGAGAGTCTGTGGGAGTTTTCTAGATGTCGGGGTACAAAGGAACTATCCCTTGCTCCCACCCCAAGAATTTAAAACTAAATCAACCTTCCTTAATGAAGGGATTCCTCAACACCAAGAGTGGGGTTTGAGGTTTCGCTTGCAGGGCTACCCCCACCCCACCTTATTTCTGATAAGAAGTTGCTATTGACCTGATGGTGGTGGGGGCAGGCGAACCCCTGGCCCACCCCCGTCACCGCCCTTCACTCCACATTTTGAATGGGTCTCACAGCATTTGGAATTTCAGTGGCATTTGGTTTTGATTTTTAAAAGGAGGAAAAAAACCGCTTTGCCTTGAAGCAATGATTTCTCTTGGCAGCTCTGGGGAGCCTGGCAATGTTGAGACCTTTCCTGGCAGGGCTGAGAAGATGAGCTGGTTGGTTGTGGTGTGTTTAGAAGTTTAAAACAGCAAAAAGACAGAGCAAGGGTTTGCAGGAGGGGGGCCTGGGGCTGGGGGAGGAGGGGGACAAGACCTCCAGATCTGTTCTCTCTACTGTAAATTACAAGCCTGCTTTTTTAAATTTCCTTTCCCAGAACAATGTTATTCATTCAATTCCAAAGTAAACATGGGGCTTAGATACTCAACAGTTTGGGAGAACAAACTGTCCTCGTTGTTAGGGTCTTTACCTGTCAAGGGCCTGATTAAACTCATATATCTTCATGGCAGCCATCAGCAGCCACAGTGGGCTGTGAGGAAGGACCAGGCAGCGGCCCCCCTGTTCCCACACGAGTGAGGGCAGCCCCTCGGTGCCAGCCCTGGGCTCAGGCTGCCCCTCTCTCCCAGCCCAGCAACAGTGCAGTGTATGTCCTAAGCTCTGGCCTGACCCTGAACCTCTGGGGTAAGGGGGCAGACCAGAGGAAATGCTGAGGCCTGGAGGGCACCAGGAAAGGGGCAGGAGGAGGGGAAGGTGGCGTTTGAACAGCCTTCAAAGTGATAGATGTCTGTACTATAGAGGAGTTGACTTGGGGAGAAATGGAGGCCTTGGGTAGTAAATCATGCAATCCGATGTCGGTGCTAAGACTATGGAAGCCCATTTCCTTTCTCCTAGGGGAAGGCCGCTTAATTAAGAGATCTAGGGTACTCGGCTTTCCTCATAAATTTTAGAGAGCTGTAAAACTCAGTGTGTGTGCAGGGGGGTGAGTGTGAGTGCGCGCACACCCGCACCCACAGGGTGGGCAAAACAAGAGCACATGTGGAGCCCTGTTCAGAGTGGCATCACACAACCGCTCACTCTTTTGTGTCTCCGTTTCCCCACAGTGGGACTGGCAGTACTGTGCCTCTCACATCCCCGCTTGCAGTAAACACCGACTGAGTAGGAAAGTGCCGGGCACTCTGTGTTCTGTGAGTGAAAGGGGGCGGGGTGCCCACAGTGGGAGAGCACCTGGCCCCATGGCCCAGACCCCAGATGACAGTTGCAGATGTCAGGGGTGAAGCCTCCGCCTTCCCAGCCCGCACCCCTGGAATGGCGCACTCACTCCGGTGAGCCTTCCTCGGAAACCCATAGCTGCATTCTTAGGTTTCCTGCTCTCCCTGAGGAATATTTAATTTCCAAAGTACAGTCTGTTTCTCTTCCACAAGAACTCACTTTCCCTCCTAGTTTATCTGATGGTGGGTATCTCAGGGAGCAACTTGTCACTTATCATTTTCCACAGAAGTGAACATTAGCAGTTGGGGAGGTGTGTGGGGAGCGCCTGAGGAGCCAGCGATGCTGGCACTGTGGGGAGAAACTGAGCAAGACCCAGGAGGCAAGAAAGGAAAGAAAAATCAGTCTGTCCTGAAACAACATGAGCTAAGTCAGGTTTTTGCTCACATGGAAAGAACACCTCCTTAGGTGCCACTCCATAGCCCCCTCAGCTCTCATGGTCTTGGTTCCCACCATGTCCAGAGAACAGACAGGTAAGGTCAAGTTATTGCCCCAAGTTGCAGAGGGAGAGGTCAGCAGGGAAAGGGAAAGGGACCTGTCATGTGACCTGGGCACTGCCAGATTTTGGAAAATAGAGTCCTTGGACCCACTTGTGCCAGGCTCTCGTCACGCTGGGCCAGCCGGTGTCAGCAGAGCACACAGAGTTGCCCCTCACAGGGGCTGGCTGATGTCTTGTTCCCTCATTTCAATGTTGCTCATCAATGTGACAAATGCATGCAAGCTGCTCCGACTTCTGTGGCTGCAATGCCCTTGACATAGGACAGATCCCGGGCAGTGACTGCCAGTGTCTGGTATGGTTTGGGTACGCCCTCCACGCCCAGCTGACCTGCTTGGTTCCAATCAGCC
The DNA here is from genome assembly GCA_007922815.1 of Macrotus californicus. NCBI lineage: Eukaryota > Metazoa > Chordata > Mammalia > Chiroptera > Phyllostomidae > Macrotus > Macrotus californicus. Next base: position 15,801 of record VMDR010004155.1, read on the forward strand.
CCAGACTGTGCTCAGTGGAGAGTGCTCAGCAGGATCAGATAAGGCAACGTCCGTGAGCATGCCAAGCGTGGAGTGGTCTCCGGCAACATACTTATTTCACCTTCCAGAAAATGGGAAGATGCATTTGAGCTAAACAACTGGCAGGCTGCAGTGCTACCTTGAGCTGTACTTGTTGCAGAAACAAGATTAAATGCTGGGGCCAGGTCTGGTCAGGGCGCTCCTTCCTTCAGAGATGCTAATGCCAAGGACACTGAGAATGAGGGATCAGAACGTAGAAGCGAGGTCGGGCACCGCAGGAGAGCCCCGAGAGTCCCAAACGTCCCAGCGCACAGCACACTCTGCCTATGTCCATGGTTCCATCACATCGTTATTGACATGTTAATGTTTTGGCTTGTTTTTTTTTCTACAATAAATATTCATCACTTGTATAATACATGAAATAATAAAATGTTTTTAGAAGAAGATTCACATTTAGGGCACACAAGGCCCCCATTCCTGTCCTTGCTCCCAAGTGCATTACAAGGGATGGTAAACTAACGAAAGTTTGTTCAGACGCTTTTGGAAGCATTGCTGTTCCATGTTTGATTCGCAAACATGAACTGCCCACCCTGCATGTGGCAGGCATCGCGCCATCTCGTGGTGACATGGAGAGGAGTAAAGCAGCGATTTTCAACCGGTGTGCCACGAGAAGTTTTCAAACATGCAATACCTGACTAGTCAGGGGCACTGACCTCTTTTCCCTTAGATTGTCAGATAAAAAGAATTACAATAGCCAACACAACAATAGCTGTCCATGGCCCCAGCCAGCCTCCCAGGCACTAAGCACCCTGCCACTGGGTTGCATTCATGATCAAGGCTCTGCTGGCTTCTACTCAGCATCTTTTGGAAGCCTCCCGAAAATCTCTGAGGCAGACAACACCACCCCCTCCCTTCCTACGATTCCAGTGGAAACAATGTGGCCACATCAAAAAGCTTTTGAGGGAGAGTTAAGGCTCAAGGAGGGCCCAGCAGTTTACGCAGAGGCCCAGGTGACCACCCATGGCTCAATTGTCCACAGACAGGCCCAGAATACGCCTTTTGTCCCCCACATAGTTTTCGCATCGCCCCCTTTTGTGCTCAAGTGTGACCAGTTTGGAAGAAAAATATATGGTGACTCTACCCCTGAGGCAGAGTAGCCTTCCCGAGAGCAAAAGTTTGGATCTTATGACACCAGGCTTAGGGGCACAGACCCGCTCTAGGCCAAGATGTGGAGTGCTGCAAGGTTGGGGTCTCCTGACATCCCCCATCTAATCTGCAGCTGCCTGATCTGCGGCAATGTTTCCTACTCTTCCCAGTGATAGGGCCAGCAGTCTGTGTTTCAGCCAGCCCTCCGAGGGGTCTCGACACCAGCTGGAGAGTAAGAACCTTTGCCCCGGACAATGTTAAAACGGACCTAGAAATTCTCCAGGCCTGTCCTTCCTCCACTTCCTGCTACAGGCGGAGAAGCTGGAAGCCCATGGAGGGACGCTGAGCCCTGAATTGCCATGGAGTGATGCCCACGCCTTGCCTGGATCGTCTCCGACTGCCTACGCTCCGGTCCCTCCAAAGTAAGGTCTCAGCCCCGTTAGCTGGTGAGCCGAGCTAACTGTAATATTAGCAAGATATTTTCTCCTCCGGGCCTCAGTTTCCTCACCAGTACAACTGAGGGGTTTGCTTAGATGCTTTTCAATAAGCTCCTTCCAAGTGTGATATTCTCTGTTTGCTCATCAGTCCTGCTCCAGATAACGTCCACGTTCCGTGGGGGCCTCAGGGCTCAGGCCACGACAAGATGAGTACAGATGATATTTCAGGGCTCCTGCTGATCCTCAAATCCATCCTAGAATCAGACTCTTAAGCTTGAGTTAGCCTTAGGGAAGGCTTTCTCAACCTCAGCACTACTGCAATTTTGTACTGATGATTCCTAGCTGAGGGGCCATAACACGCCCCCCAAACCCATACCCAGCTGTGACAGCAAAAACGTCTCCAGGTATCACCAAGTGTGCCCAGGGGCGGGGACGGGTGGTAGGGCAAGTCACTCTGGGTTGAGAGCAGCTGCTCTGTAGGTTCTCTGGGCAGGTGAGCACTCATACTACCCTTCTCAGTAGCTTTTAGGTTGAACAGAACTTAGTTATGTGAATCTACACGCAACCCAGCCTGAGGAAGCCAGACCGCAGACTCAAGTGCCCAGGGCCAGGAGGACATGGAGAAACACCCCAGTCCCATGCATGATGGAACAGAAGGGCCCAGAGACCCAGGCAGGTATAGGACATCGTTTTTAAAGGAGTCATCTGCACTCGACTCCAGACAGTTCTTCCACACGGGAATGTGGGCACAGGGTACCACGGTTTCTGGAAGCTATGCCACCAGAGCCAGCCTCAGCTGCAGGGTCCTGTCCTGTTCGACCCAGCAGTCAGGCTCGGAAGAGCCTTGGAGATCACTGCAGGGAGGACCGGGGGCTTCCCCAGTGTGTCAGAGAAGAGCCTGAGGCCCTGAGAGGGGCAGGGATGCTCTATAAGTCACCAGTTGTTTGTAGAGGGACCTACTACATGAGAAGCGGAAAATCTGTAATTTTATATGAAATTTACGGTTATTAAAAACAGTGTGTTAATAGAAAGCCTTTGGTAGAGAGAGATCCTAAAAGATTCCAATAACTTAATATTCACCTGAAAGAATCTTATGAAATATATACTATGGTTATCCTGATTTTATACTGAGAAAATTGAGGCACAGAGAGGTTAGGCAATTGGCCCAAGGTCACACAGTTAACAGTGGGAGGGGAAAGAGCCCGCACAGGAGGGGTTAAGAACTATAGGCCCTTGTATTGAATAAAAGGAGACAGAGCCAATTTTTCTACCATAACAGTAAATTGCCCCCAAATTAAGCCAATACCCAGTTCTTATTGCTTCTGCGAAGAATTAATAAACCATGACATCTTCTGAAATGGGGGAAGGCCAGCTGCTCAGAGAGATGTCAGAAAGCCCTTTACAGGGTTGGACTTGTTCCGCCTTAGCGAAGAAAATGATTATGCCACAGACACGCACAGAGGGGAAAGGGCGGGGGCTGCCGACGCCTGTGCCCACGGCTGGCTCAGCTGAGAGGTGTGCCCACCACTAGCAGATGAGGCCTTGCAGTAGCCGGCAATCAGGCGTTAATGGCTGTGGCCTCCCAGAGAACACTCTGGAATATTTTAGGTTTGTATTTGGCAGATGGTGTGCCAAGTCATTCCCTCATTCTGCCTATTAGATGGTTAGTTTCCTCTTTCTAGTTAAAGGATTAACTAGAATTATCAGTAATCATGAGCTTCCCCCAAGGACAGGTCAAAGGAAATTAATGGAAACTGCAGCAATAGGCACACAAATTAGCTCCACAAGAGGAATTCCTGACCAAGAGAATTATCCCTGGCACCGGGAACTGGGGAGTGGAATTAGAACCCATTGCAGAATCCTGGCAAAGCGGGAAAGTCCTGCAGGCCCTAGCTCTGGGGACAGGGGATGGAGAAATTAGCTCCGGGGACAGGGGACTGGGAAATAAGAGGGGAGGAGGAGGCTGGGTACATACTTTACCATGAAAAGCTCCAGAAACTCGAATCTGAAGGGGCCTTAGAAATATTCCAGCCTGACCCCTTAATTTACAGATGAGAAAACTGGGGTCTGGAGTTGGATAGGGACTCACTAAGTGCCCTACACTGAAGTCACCACAAAGCTGGGAGTCAGGGCCCAGGTCCTGGCCAGAGTTTCCAAAATTCGAGCCCGTAATGTTCACTGGAGACAAGACTGCCGGCCTGTCAGGCTCTCAGTTTGTCAATCTGTAGAACGGAGCACCAGCCTTAACATGTCACACTGCAGTTGTCTGTTTACACATCTGTCCCCACTCTAGGCTAGAGGAAAGGTCCCAAGGATGGGGACCATGCCTTCCTCATAAGAAGATGAGGTCATTGGGTGCCCTCCACATGGCCTGGTGCCCCCTTGGTAAGTTGTGCGGAATTGGGTGAATACTCAACTTTGGAGGTGCTGAGGCTGAGCTCCTGCGTGTGCAACGTCTGTGACACACTGGACAAGATGTCCCTGTACAAGACACTGCCGTGATTGCAGTCACAGTGGGTGAGAAACCTGCATTCTGGGAGCCACATCAAACATGGCAGATGCTATTTGTTAAGTCCAGGCAATGGGGATAGGGGCATTCATTACCCTATTCATTATATTCAAAAGTCTATGTTATACTTTTCTGTTAGTTTGAGCATTTTTATTTAAAAAGTCAAAATTTTAATAGCAATCTAAAGCTTATTTCTTAAAAAAAAGAAAAGAAAAAAACCTTGATTCTAGAAAAATAGGCACATCATTCATTTCAGGAGATGTCGATTGTTGCTAAGGAAATGTTCCTGATTCTATGGTGAGTAGACTCAGCCCCTGTCCTCAAGAAACCTGAGGGGAAATGAGACTCAAGTGACATTGCTACAAAACAAGATGGACGTGACTGCAGGGGAGACATATGGAGAGCTGGGTCAGCCCAGGTGCAGCCACTGACCCTGTCCCCTCAGCAGCATGGCCAAGAGAGACATTCTGCACACCCAGCCACATCACAGGCACGTGTGGAGGCTACCGAAGGCTGGTTAATGACCAGGGCGACCCTGAGGAGAGCTGGGGAGCACTCACCTCCACCGTTCCACATTTCCTGCTGTGGGATATTTGCACATACATTCCATGAGGGTTAAGTGAAACAAAGAGGAAAATGAGCCCCCAAAGGGCAGCCTGGGGCACAGGCGTGTGGAAGGGAAAGTGCAGGGTCACCGCTGTGGGGACTTGTGTTGGAAGGGGATGGGGAAGAGTGTTTATGGTTAAGAATGCCACTGTCATTTGCAATGGCATGGACGGACCTAGAGGGTACTACGCCAAGTGAAATAAGCCAGTCAGAGAAAGACAAATACCACATGATTTCACTCAGATGTGGAATCTAAAGAACAAAATAAATGAACAAACAAAACAGAAACAGACTACTAGATACAGAGAACAGACTGAGGGTTGCCAGAGGGGAGAGGGTTCCAGGACTGGGTGAAAAAGGTGAAGGCACTAAGGAGTGCGAGTTGGGAGGTACAAAAGAGTCACAGGGATGTGAAGCACAGCATAGGGAATATCGTCAATAATATTGTAATTACTATGCATGGTGCCAGGTGGGCACTGAAAATATCAGGGGGGTGCTTTGTAAAGTATGTGATCATCTAACCATTGTGCTATACACCTGAAACTAATACAAAATAGTATAGAATGTAAAGTGTCATTGAAAAATAAAATTTTGAAAAAGAATATCACCGCCAGCAGCGGGCACCCTCAGTCCAGGGTCACGGTTGGCAGGCACATTTGCCAGCCCCGGCTGCAGCCGGAGAGCATGGAAGACCACCAGAGCTGGGGTGACCTTGCACTGGGTTCACATCCGAGTTCTACAAGTTTCTGACAGTGGTCAGCAAGTAGCTTGGCCTCACTTTTCCCATCTGTTAAATGGAGTCAGCAATGAGTATCTACCTCACAGGTGTTTGCCTAACACAGCCTGGAAGAGAGTGGGTGCTCAGTTAGTGTTTCCTCGCCCCACCCCCACACCCCCGCCCCTTTGCAAGGACAGCTGGATGAGGTCATGTACACACAGACAAGTGTGCATTCGATCAGGGTGGGTTATTTTTGTTTTGTTTTTGTTTTTGTTTTTGTTTCTTTGGGGGGGCGGGGGGGGGGGCTCAGAGAAGGCACAGAAACCATATTCAGTAGGTTCTCACTTTGAGTCCTGGGTGAGAAAGGCCATGTCTCCCTCGGAGACACAGTCTCGGGCAAATGCCCAGGCGGCAGGTGAGTGACGAGACCTGCTGAGACACGCATAATACAAATTCAGATGGAAAATCCTTCAGGGCAGCAACTTTTTTTCTGCTTCTCTTTTACTGTGACTTTGGGCTAGTGATGTGCCCTCTGTAGCCTTGCCTTCTTCATCTGTAATATCAGCAGGGTTGCTATGCCGGCCTCAGAGTTCCCCGCTCTGTGACTCTGATGTTGTGTGCCACCATCCCAAGGCCATGGAGCCTGTAGGGCACGTGGCAGGCCTTCCCAAAGGCTGTTGGGCTACACAGACACACGCTGCTCCATGCCAGGGGCTCTGTCCACTCCCCCAACCTGTGGAGCAAGAGACCCCGCCCTCCTCCCAGAGAGCTGGAGGGGGCTATTGGACGAGACAGGGAAGAAAAGGGAGGGCAGAGATGGCAACGTCAGATCTGTGTGGACAGAACCCCCAGAGGTCACAAAATCCACCCCACTTAATACCACCACACTTCAGAGGAGAACACGAGGCACTTTTAAAGGCCTACAAAGAACTAGACAAGCCCTGGCCCTCCCACTGTGAACCACTAATCGTGCTGTCCTGAAAAGTCAGAGACGGACAGAGAGAGAGAGGTGTTTCTATGGTTTCAAACTCAATTATCCACACGTCAAGTGAGTGGACAGTCCAGGTGAGGTAGGGAATGGGCTTCGGCCAGGACCCTCCAGGAACTGCCTGTCTGCCCCAGGTACGACCAGAAGTCGCCCAGAGATCCGATCACTTCGTCACCTTCCTCTGGCTCCAGGCTCGCTGGAGATGGTGAGCAGCTATTTGCTATTCTGAGTGGAGGAGCCTTTTATATACTTGACAACGTATTGAGTCAGACCTTAGTGATGACTGGGAAGACTTCTTGTACTGCTACCGCGTGGATAAAAAGTGATGGGCCGTACGGCACTGGTGTCAGTTTTATCGGAGCTATGGACTTGCAGGCACATGGGAGAAATCGAGCGAGTAGAATAGTTTTGTTTTTAACACTTTGCCTTCAGGCAGAGAGACTGTTCAAATGAGAACTTTTCTTCAAAAGACTAAAATATAAGCAGCAGTCCAGTTCTGGGTAGTGGAAAGATTGGTAAATTTTATTTCTATATATTTCCTAAATTATCGACTGGGAACATAAATAATTTGTATAACCAGGATGCTTCCAAACACGTGAATTTTTAAGTAGGCTGTAAGTTTATGCCTGCCGTGACTTTCATTCAGGGCTGTTTGAGATGTGAGCGACATAAAAGTAGCAGAGAGGCTAAAGGAGAAAAAAACAGAAGGTCACAGATTTCCCTAGCAAGCGCCTAACACATAGTAGGACGTAACAATGACTGGGGACGTGCTGTTGCCTGCCCTGTGCGTCTTTGACTCAAACAGCGTCCCCTTACCTGGAGGGAGCACCAGCGGGCAGACCCGCACGCCCCAGGGAAACTTTAGCAGGAGTGCTGTGCGTTAGGGCTCTGATGACTTCTACCACCGAGCTACAAACGGTCTGGCTTCACAGTGTGACGGAGCTTTGAAGGGGATGCCCACAGGTGCAGGAGACAGAAGGAGTTCCCCAGCCGTAAAGGTACTCAACAAAAAAACAGGAATCTGGGGGAAATTTTGGTAATAAATTATTAAATGAAAAAAAGCAAGCCATAAAGTAGTGCATGTACTATGACCACATCTATGAAAACATTGTATTCACAGTGATAAGACTTTTAAAAACTTAAACTAGTTGTTGTGTTGGGGTGGTTGAATTATAGGGAAGCTTTTTTTTTTAAGTTCTTAATGTCACTATTGGCCATTCAATATTTTTATCTGAAAAAAATTGTATCCTACATTTTATTACGAAAATTTTTACCCATATAGCAAATTGAGAGAATTTCATAGAAACCACCCACTGACCTGCCTCTAATGCTACTTAATTTTTAAATGTTTTAAACTTTTCTGTTCTGTACTATTCGGCATTTACATTAACATGTGCGGAAGCTATAAGCCTAATTATAAAATGAACACCTATGAACCCCTCACTCAGCTGAAGAACCAGAACGTCACCTTCAGTCTTACAGCTTCCCACGTGCTCCTTCCTGTCCCCCATCCATCTGCCTCCCTCCAGGGGCAGCAGATCCTGAACTGGGGAGCGAGCATTATTCTCCCTCACCTTCCGCACAGCCTCTGCGTGCGTCTGCACTGGCCAGGGCAGGCTGGGTCTGCTGCAGCAACAAGGCACTCTAAAATCAACGGCTTCCCTCATCACCAAAGGTTTGTCTGTTTCTCAAGCAAAATCTGCTACAGGTCCCTCGGACTCTCCGGGACAACTGTCTCCATGCGGCAACTCCATAGTCCAGGAAGCTTTGACTTTACAGTGTCACCATCTAAATATGAGCCCCCCCTAAGATCACCTCATCAGTAACAATGCCTCAGCCCAGGCAGGAGTGGCCCATACCTCCCTCACTCATAGCCCGTCAGCCTCACTCACTGCCAGGGCAGGGGGTCCTCCCGTCTGCCCAAGGGGAGAGGAGAACAAGATAGAGGTGGGCACTAGAAATCTCCTCCATGTGACCCCCAAGCAACATATGGTTAGTTTTTGCTTTAGTTCTTTTCGTTTTTGAGTTTCACCATGTCCATATTTGGCACACAGTGCTCTGCAACCCACCTCTTCTCTCTCACTGCCATGTCTCTGAGATTTCTCCATGTGATTGTAGGTAGCTGCGCTTTCATTCGCTTCCGCTATCGTATAATATTCCATCGTGTGGATGACATGTCTCAATGCTGATCTGCTCTCCAATCGAGGGACGTCGGCACTTCCAGCCTTTTGCTATGACCAACAATTGCTATCAGGCACAGGTATCCTGGTGCATGCATTCAGGAATTTCTCTAGGGCACAGGTTATTCAGATTCTTTAAAGCTAAATTTTTTAATGACAGAGCAAAGAAAAAGAAGAAGCAAAAAGTGGGAGGTGATGAGCTGGCACTTTTCTATTGCAAAGGGAGGTCGAGACACAGGATTATAAAAAAAGAAAAGGCAAATGAAAGCTGGCAAATGCCAGCGTGCAGAGAGGTCGCAGATTTTTATGCTATTCTTCAACCAGGCACAGGTTGGACTGAAGAAGAAAGTCAGAGATTAAATAAATATTTTTAGATAAAGCTGCACATTTATAAAGAAGAAATAAATGATGACTCCAAGCAGCTGTTTCTTTCCCATAATCTGGAATCTCTAAGGCAATGTTTTTCAATGTCAAGATATCACCATTTCAAGAGACAAGCGGATTCTCAGAAAATTTCAGCACAAAGTTAATTTTCATTTGCTTCCATTTTGAAAATAAATAAATGCCATACTGTGATCTTTCTCCTTTTTTTTTTTTTTCTGGAGGAAGGCATGTCTTGGAATCAAAGAAATAATGACAAGGTATTTCAACTCCCCAAAGATTGGTAATCACCAGCATATGGCCCTGGACGGAAACACACGAAGCAGGGGAAATAAGGCTATTGGTGACAGAGCTTGACATGGGCTAGCCAAAGAATAACGTTAATCACGTAATTTATCCTACCAGGTTCCTAGTAGGATTCTTAGTGTTAGCTTTGACCATAAGCAAAAAAGTATGGCCTTGATGAAATCTGTTTGTATTATGTTCAATTTCTTGGGGCAATAGAGGGAAACTGGTAACCCATCTCTTGACAGGTCAAGAAAGAAATTGAGAGATAGTCCAAAACAGCTTTGGAGTAGATGGCTCATGGGCAATTGGATGAAATGCTGAGGGAGGCCTGGGAACCTGTCATCCTTGCCTTTGCTGATAAGAAAGAGCAGTGAGCCCTGGTAGCTGTGGCTCAGCTGATTGGAGCATCATCCCATAACCAAAGGGTAGCACATTCAGTCCCAGGTTTGGGCACGTTCAGTCCCAGGTTTGGGCACATACAGCAGGCAACCAATCAATGCTTCTCTCTCCCTTCCTCTCTCACTAAAAGCAATGCAAAAAAAAAATGCCCTCAGCGAGGATTAAAAAAAGAAGAAAAAAAGAAAGAGTGGGCGGGCCTTGGCACTGACCTAGAAGACCAGAACACACAGTTGGCCTCTGACCAAAGGCGCCCAGGGGACAGGGCTCCTCTCCATGGAGACATAAAGATGACCAGCTGTCCATGAATTAGTAGGAGCCACAGCTTGTAATTCAATGATCAAAGAACGGAGTTTAATCAAGTTGAAACAGAAGTAGACGCATTGCTCATTTTCTCTGTCATTAATGGGGCACTCCTCAGTGCCACCCAGCATGTACTGTCTCCTCATTTCTCAGAGCAAACTGGTAAGGCAGGTGGGGTTATTACTCAGGTTTTTTGGTAGCAAGTGACAGAAACCAATTCTGGGTGATTTCAGCAGAAAAGCAGTTTACCAAGAGGATATTGGGCATCTCAGAGAATTACAGGGAATGTCCACCAAATGGGCAGCTGCCCAGGAAAGCCAAGACTTGAGTTCAAATTATGAACAGCTAGTGCCTTTGCTGGGTGGGCCACCTGCCTGGCACCGCTGCCATCCCTATAGCTACTGCTAAAAAATCTTCCACTGTCCCCGTGTCTCTGTGTCACAGGTCCTGGATGCAGGGTGTTGGGCAGAAGAGCTTCATTGAGCCTGGGGTTTGCACTCGTGTCCTGGGCCAGCAGGTACAGACAGAGGCTGCAGCCCGGCGGGGAAAAGCAAAAGACTACTTTCAGGTGTTGTTACTTTGAAGCAGCCCTGCTCACCCCCAAATTCCCCAATTGTAGGAAGAGCCTTCAGGTGCTGGGCAAAGGCCAAGACTGGCGAGTATCCTCCTGAGGACTGCCGTCACCATTTACTGGCAAGGTGTTGTGACATTTCCTGTCCTGGTGCACCGCAACTGCTTTGCTGCCTCACGGTTTAGATCTGCATTAGGCTGGCTCTGGAAGAGGAAGAAACAAGATGCTCCCAAATTACAGCGATGCAGAGTGTCAACTGTAACAGCTGACATTTTACGGTGCTTCACCACGTGCGTTAACCCATTTGTCTCGGTTAGTCTTTCCCCAAAATAACCCTTGCACCGACCCTAACAGGTAACGCGGGTGGGCCTTCTTGACATCCTACCAGTCACATCCAAACTGAGTACAGGCTAAAACTGGGTGTTTCGACCACAGTTTCACACGGTTCCACGTGATTGTTTAAGTAACTGGCTGAGTTCCACTCGGCTTAATGCCCCATTTCATGCTGTTAAAGGTGGCTAAGACAGGACTTCTCACACTTGTGCACAGGAATCATCCAGGGATCTTTTCACAATGCAGGTGCTGACTCAGGAGGTATGGAGGGGTCCTCGCCCCCCTCCCAAATCTGCATCTCTAACCAGTTGCCAGGGGATACTGATGCTGCTGGTCCAGCGACCACATTCTGAGCAGCACAGATTTAGGGGGTTAGATACAAGAGGATCAGTAAGCATTCATCTGCAGCACACCGTGCAATATCTTACTGACTTAGTGAACTGTTTGTGACATTCTTGAAACTTTTTAGTTCTTCCCTATTTTGATCCTTTGTGCTATTTCTTGATTAAGTTTAAAGAAGGTTCAAGGAGAAAGGTGTGGTACAGAGGAAGTGCTTCTTTTTTAACTTTTGTTCACCTCTAGAAAGAGGACGGGGCCAAGGTGACAGGGGACCAGGAGCGGCCAGGTCCCGGAAACGCAGCTGCTCAGGGTCTGCCAGTCATTAGAACAGGAATTTCACAGGTGATGCATCTCAGCGGGCAGCCCAAGAAATTCAGAAGCCATCTTCTCATTTCAAACGTAAGCTCTCCTGAAAAGTTTATAAATTCCCCACCTCCCTGCATGGAGAAACACAAATAGAAGAGAGGAAAAACAAAACAACAAAAAACCTTCTCGGTGAGAAATGGAAGCCATGCCACTCTGAGGGCCCCAGTGAGGCTTGAAAGAGCAGCTGAGACCAAGCCCACCGGCCTTATTGGAAGCCGGTGGCAGACAGCCCAGCAGAAAGAAGGGAAGTGGACTGGGGGACAGCTAAACAGGAGACGAAAACAACTGCAAACAGAGAGAGAACAAAACGGGGGGGTGTAATAAAAACAACCGGCTCCTCATGAAAGTAAGCAAAGACAAAGGGGAAAGAAGCAAAGAGAAACCAGATGCAAGGCTTGCCTGAAACCCCAGCAGCGGTGGCAGAGGGGGTGCGTTAGAGCAGATGAAAGCTGTGGGAAGCGAGCGGGAGCCAGAGGAGGCGAGCAAGGCCAGGAGCTGGAGGGAGCTGCAGGGCAGGCGCGCCGGGCACCACGCGCCTGGGCTGTGATTAGCGAAGGCGAGTTGGCACCAACTGGCCCTGGACAGATATGTTTGGGGACAATTATTAGAAAGCTATTTTTGCGGTTTCCTGTGTTTCTCTGAGCCATCATCTGTTCATGTGTTTTGGAGCCTGAGAAAACAACACTGATTTCACCAAAAAACCCTTGAGCTTTTAAAAAGAAAACGGCCTTCTAAAGCTTCCGCACGTTGTTATAGTCCGTTTTCCAAATACCTATTTCTTTTCAAAAGGATATCACTCAGCAGATGGGTTTCTTTTTCTCCTCTCTCCAACTAGATGGCTTCGTGTTTGCACATCAAAGTAAACAAACGCGAGCGGAGTATTTTTAAGTCCTTAAATGGTAGGCCTTGAGGGTGGGGGGCACTAGGGTCTCACACTTGAAGGATGCTGTCTGTCTGAGAAAGGTTATCCCTTCCCCTGCAAACCCCAGACTCTGCTCAGAGAGCCTCCTCCCACTGCCGCGTGCCGGGCCCTCCAGATCCTTGAAGCGGGACCGGCTCTCAGAACAGCCTTGCACTCCGTCCTAGAGAACAAGCTGTGTCCCCTTCCCTGGGCCATCCTCTCCCCTCCCAGTCCCTGCCCCCTCCTGTGGCGCTCTCATCACACTTCTTGCTCCACAGTTAGGAAAGGTAGATTTGTGCTCCCACCTGCCCCATCCACAAACCCTGTAAACCGCACTGATGTTCTTCAGATTTAATAGCTCCCAGACTCTGCCTGTCGGTCAATAAGGATGGGTGTTCTTGCCCTAGATGCTCCCTCAAATAACATTTCAGGCTCTTGTCTCCAGGTGTGTAGGGGAAGAGGTCCCAGCGTAGTCTGGGTGGGTGTCATTCATGAGCTTCCCTGACACATGGGTGATGGGTCCCCTCAGGTCTCTGCTCACAGCATCATTCCCACCTGCCTGTGCATACCTGCCTTGTATGCAAATCTTATCCATCCTCAAGGTCGCCCTCAGGAGGCAGCTCTCTCAGCTAGCCATCTTGGCCCAAGCTCCCAACACACCATCCCCTGAATGAGTCCCAGGAACCTTCTGGCTTTGGGCAAGTCCCCGCTTACCTCCCGTGAGATCCACAAGTGCACTGTGGTCTCCACACTCTGATTTGAAGTCTCGTGTCCATACTGCTAGGACTGCCTGCTGTCTGCTTGTGCACACCTAGCCCTACCTTTGGACCCCCAGGTAGGAAGTAGACCTGGCAGGGAGTCTTTCTGTGTGTGGCCCCCTCCGATTTTTTATCATTTTTGAGGGTGATTACTAGGAAGTGGAGGAAGGGGGACTGCAGAATCAGCTTGACCTCCAGGAGGACTGTCAGCTGTGGCTATGACATTCTTTTCTGTGGTCACATCAGTCAGTGGAATGGTCTGGTCTCTACAAGCACAGGTGCAGAGGTGTGGCTGACCCGTGTCCACTCTGCCTGTTCCGCAGGACTCCTACCATGACCCCACTCCCTACAAATGTCTCCTTTCAAACTGTGACCCCCAGGCCAAACCTGGCCCGCCATCCATTCTTTTAAAGGAAGTTTCATGGCAACACAGCACGCTCATTCATTCTCATGTTGTCTGTGGCTGCTTTTGCGCTGCAGTGGCAGAGTAAGCAGTCACAGCAGAGATCACGTGGCCTCCGAAGACCAGAGTACTTCCCATCTGATCCCTTACGGGAAGTTGTCCGAGTCCGGCCGTAGAGTGTCTTCCATCGCAATTTAAGGTCACGACTTTGTGCTGTTCCGTCGGGTCACCTCCCTTCTTCACCAAACACTGCAGAGCTCTGAGAGCGGGGTGTGTAAACCACGCCCTGTTGCTCATCTCCCCTCGCTGCTCGGCCCAGCGCTGGTGACAGCAGATGCATACTCCTCAGTTCGTGCATAGCTTTCTCCTCAGGTAACAGGAACTCCCTCGGACTCTCTTAAATAATCGTGGCATCTATTGTTGCACAGAACAGGAAGTCCAGAGGTCGGGCAGGGGTCAGCATTGGTAGATTCAGACACTCAACCCAGGTTCTTTTCATTGCTTTGCTGTCGGCAGCTGTGCTGGCTTCATCCTAATACTGTCTCCCCCTCATGGTCTCAAAATAGCTGCCAATCGCACCTGAAACAACATGCGTCCTTGTTCACACCCAGCAAGGTGGGAGGAGGAGGAGAACCATGGGAGCAGCTGCTCTTTCCCACAGTCCTGAGCAAGCCTTCCCTCCCGTCCCATCAGCCCAGATTGGCTTCCACCTGCCTGGCCCTGAGCCAGTCCCTGGCAAGTGGAGTGGAATCAGTGTGGCTGGCTTAGGCTGCTTGATCGCCTGGGGCAGAATGGATGTCGGGGAGTCGGCCACAACGTTCCTGCAACAGAAACGTACAGAAACCGTCTTGTCACCTCTTGGTGTAGTATGTTTGACATATTTCAAAACAATAGCCAGAGTGGAATTTAATCACTAAAAACGGTGGCGTATTTGATGTGTCACCTGTTCCTCATACCATTACTGAGCCCTTGGGAACGTCCCCTGAGCGCTGTGATCCCAAACAGGCACAGGCTCTGCCTTCTGGAATTACACCTAAGCTGACCCTCAACATCTATCATTCATGTATCATTCCACACCAAAAATACCCAACTCCAATATGCTCCAGAACTTTCAGCTTACTAAAACCACAGAGATTCCCCTGAAGACTTTCATTTCTAGAACATCAAAACAAGAGCCTTCTCCCCCACAGTCCCAGACCCCCACAGCCAACACCCCAGCCAACTGGAATTCCAAAGGACGCCCACCACCCTTCAGGGTCATAGAAAAATACCTGTTACGACTGTAACTGAGACGTTCGGCCTGTTTTAACTCTTCGGCCAACCAGCTCAGATGTTTTGCAGAGGTTGCTGGGATCTTATTGCATTCCTAAAGGAAAAAAAGAAAAGAATAAATAAACAACAAAATTAATAATTGCTTCCAGAAAAGAGCAAAAAGGGCAACCCCACTGTCACTTTGCCCCTTTGCGTAACGACATGAAGGAAGAAGGGGACATGACTCAGATGCACGCCAAGAAAGCTGCGGACGACCGTGGCTGCTCCATCTGTACAAAGGTCAGTGAGGCCTAGACTGAGCCCGCCCATCAAGCCTGGGGTAAGTAACTGTGCAGCCCTGGTCAGAGTGTGTCACATAGGTGATAATGTTCATGGCAACGTGGTTTACAATCGCCAAGATATGGAAGCGCCCCCAGTGCCCACCAACAGACAAGTGGATAAAAAAGCTGTGGTACATTTATACAATGGAATGTTGCTGGGCCATAAAAAAGAGCAGTGAAATGACCCTGGCTGGTGTGGCTCAGTTTGTTGGAGTGTCGCCCCATAACTAAAAGGTTGAGGTTCCACTCCCGGTCAGGGCACACACCTAAGGATGCAGGTTCTGTCCCAGATCCAGGCACCTGCGATCCCCAGTCTGGGTGCCTAGGAGAGGCAGCCAACCGATGCTTCTCTCTCGCACTGGTGTTTCTCTCAACATTTCTCTCTCTCCCTTCCGCACTCTCTAAAAAGCAAAGAAAAAATGTCCTCTGGTGGGGATTTTTAAAAAATGAAAGAAGGAAATGGTACCATTTGTGATAGCTTGGGTGGACCTAGAGGGTGTTATGCTAAGTGAAATAAATCAGTCAGAGAGAAAAAATACCGTATGATTTCACTTATATGTGGAATCTAAAAAACAATATAAATGAACAACTAAAATAGGAACAGACTCACAGATTCAGAGAACAGATTGAGGGTTGCCAGAGGGGAGGGGGATTGGGGGACGGAGAGAAAAGGGTGAAGGGATTGAGAAGTACAGATTGGTAGTTACAAAACTGTCACAGGGATGTAAAGTACAGCACAGGGAATAAAGTCAATAAGATTGTAGTAACTGTGTGTGGTGCCGGGCGGATACTGGAAATATCAGGGGGAACACTTTGTGAAATATATGATTATCTAACCATGGTGCTATACACCTGAAATGAATACAAAATCATATTGAATATAAAAAATAAATAGACTTTCGAACAAAGTCTCCCCAGGAGCAGCTCACGACGTCTCACCACCGTCAGGGCCGTTGCTCCCTGACACAGGCCAGGCCGTGCTGTACCCCTTTGACTTGGTGGGGCCGCGCCCACAGGAAGGGGGCGCGGAGCCATGCTGGTACGTGTAGTAACAAGTCAGCAGCTGGGCCAGGGGAATTATAGTTTGGGGACCCGACAGTGGTTTTCTCACGGAGGAAGGGCATGAACCTGCCTCTGAGAGTCCTTCCCTTCCCAGGGAAGCCGTATATCCAGCACACCCTGTGAGCCTCTGCTCCAATGAGGGAGAGGAACGCAATTACATTACGTCGCTTTGATATAAGGGCCTCTGTCTAGAAATTCAGTGTCGAATCACGGCGTGCTTGCCTTGAACAACACTGAGGGGGCCGCCACGTCCCCTGGGTCGGTCAGTCCAGGTCTGGACTTATCCTGCAATGATGACATTGCTGCCGACGTGGGTAATAAGCGTGATTTACTTGTTCAAGCCCCAAAGTCCAGGCAGGAGTGGCTCGTGGGGCTGACAACCTGCAAATTGCAAAGCGGAAAGTTTATGGGCTGATTTATGGGGAAAGCGAAGGGCAACTTTCTACACCAAAGACAGTTAAATGCCTCCTAAGGCAAAGGCTTGTTCTCAGCAGACCGGCGTGCCCCTGACAGAGCCTCCCCTGCCTGGGGAGAGGGCAGGCGGTGCACAGCACTTGCCTCTGTTCCCCAGCACTCCTGTCAATAGCACACTGGGGAAGTCCCCATCACTGCCACCACCTCCTACTACACCCCTGCCATCGCTGCTTCTGTCCCTTCTGTTTGCCATCTGGTCACCACCGGCACTGTCCTCACCTTCCCTTGGAGCTCTAGAAACGACTATTATACATCACTCTATTTTCTTTGCTCCTCCCCAAGGCCCTGTGGCACAATATGAGGGGGAAGGCATGAGGTTTGGCTTCAGAGAGCCTTGAGTTCAAATTCAGACTTTGCCTCTTACTAGCTGTGTGACCTCAGGTGATTGTCATGCCCTCTATGAGCCTCATCTGTAAAATAAGGACATGAAGGCTGCCTCAGGTATGGCAGACACAAAGATGCACTTCCCAGAACCCCCTTCAAGGACGCATCACTGCCCCAGTCTGGGGGTGCAATCAGCAGACAGCCTCCAGCTGTTGGTTTCTCCGGACCAGGCTCAGCTTCAGAGAGCTACCCCCTTCCTCAAGGGCACACCCTTCCCAGGACAGCCTGCATCTGGTTCCAAAGCCAGGTGGTGGCATATAATCTGGCCCTTGCAGCCCCATGCTGGACACTCTGGTGAGCAAGTCTTGCTCTGTACGCTCCAAAACTCCTCAGCACCTTGGCTTCCTCCACACCCTTCCCAGGTGTTAATCCTCATAGACACCTGTGCCCCGAACTCCATCTCAGCATCCACTTCTGAGAAACCAACCCATTGCAGAGGTGGTGAGAATTACAATTTATGACCCAAAAGCACAGTAGGGGCTCAGAGACCCACTTCCCTCCCTGCCCCACGATGAGGAATAAATGGAAGGCTCTGTGGAGGTACTTTGTGTTGAATCCCTCCAAAGGGGGAGGGGAGCCCCAAGAACACCACATGCCAAGTTCCTGGAGAGGCCAGGCAGGAGAGGCTCAGGCCCTGTGATTAAAGAGACAGAAGTGGATTCAGATGGCCAGGAAGTATCGCAACTCAGCACGAAGAAGAGTAGCCAGGGAGGAGTGGAAATCTATACGCGCAGTTAATGCTTTCCAGCTCCGCCAGGCGCTGCAGCCGGCAGACTTCTGCTGCCGGCCCAGGAGTGGAGGGCTGCTCTGCTTTGAGGAGTTTTTCCTATAAAAATAGCCACTGGCTATTATTCTTTGTAGTGTGAAGTGGAAAATTACCTGGATGAGGTTTCACGTGAAACAGCAAGTTGCTGGAAACGGGTGGAGGAACTATCGAGCAGAGAACAAGATATGAAGCAAGTACTTAGGGTGCAAGAACTAAGGAGAAAAGCGCAAAAATAGGGGGTGTGGGTCTGGCCTCAGGGACCTGGTGCCCAAGTCGCCTTGGCACAAGGAGCTGAGATTTGATTGGCCAAAAGCCCCTTTGCCTATTTTGTAAATTCCTTTCATCTGCGCTCACACCAATTCTCCAACCTGAATACCTGTGGGGCGGTTTCTGTCAAGGGCCTGATAGCATACGAATGCCCCAGGGAGAAAGCACAGCAGTTAGGAGCCCAGTCTTCAGACCATGCAGCTCCAATCCAGCCTCAGCTCTGACACTCTGTAGCTATGTGACCTTAGGCATGTTATTTAACTTCTCAGGGCCTCAGCTAGCTATTATTGTCTTTATTCTCATGTTAATTCTTGCCATCAAGAGTTACAATCTCTGGGCAAAAGGATGAACTGGCCTTGAAACAAGCAAATCGTGTGCTCCTTCCTAGTGGAGTTCACTAGAACCAGTACATGCTGGGCTGGAGCAGTCAAGGTGGACTTCATGCAGGAGGTGGCATCTGAGTGGGGCCTTGAAGGGCAGACTTTGGATGGTCCTGGGAAAGGGGAAGCAGGGGGCATAAAATATTCAGATGAAACCACAAAGGCAGAAGTGAGTGTGGGATGTTTGTAGGACAGAGAGGAGCCTGGGGTGCCACATGGATGCTGCATCTCCTTACTGGCCCTGAGGACTCAAAGATAAGTGATATGTTGTCTGGATGGGGGCAAAAGAGTGAATAGTCCAGGTGAATAGGGTCCAGTCAGGGAGGCAGAGACCCACGGAGAACAGCAAGGCAAACTTGATTAGCCACATGGGGAGCCAGAGCCATCCAGGGGAGCCAAAGCCATCGAGGAACTTCAGACCCTGTCAAAGCTCCACCAGAAGAGGGTAAGCAATCCCCTGGCTCCTCCTCTCCCGTGCCCTCCAACCACCTGCCATTGCCTCCCAGCCAGACCTAACTGGAAGCCATAACTGACAAGGGAGCCTGGGGGACGTGACTGCTATGATGAGCCCTCTGCAGTAGAGGACAGAACAGACAAAGGGACAGACAACACAGTGATGACCATGACAGAAATGTTCACAGATGCCACAGGAGTACTCGGCAGGGTGACTCCCAGGGCCGGGGCTCAGTGAGGGCTTCTCGCTGCTGGGCGAGGAGTGAACAAGGAGAAGAGATGGAGGCTGTGTGCCAGGCCAAGGAGCAGCCAGTGCAAGGCCTAGAGGTGAGGAGGCAGGGTGCCTTTGCTCCCAACGTGCCCAGCAGGGCGTGGTCCTGGGCAAGGCGGGTAGAGGTTGGATGGCCAGGAATCTTCCTGTGGCATCTGGGCCTGACCGTGAAGGCTCCTGGGAGCCTTACAAAGTCTAAAACAAGAATGACTCAGTCGTGCCCCCGTGAAGCCCGAATGTGAAGGGGACAGGCTGAAGGGGGGGGGGGGGCGGCCCAGAGCCTGCACTAAGGGGCTGCGGTGGGGTGGGGAGGGAAAGAGAACTGGCAGAGACATTTTCCAGGTGAAAGTGACAGGGCTTGAGGGGCGGAGGGATGGGAGTGAGGCAAGGGTTGCATGTTAGGGGTGCCACCCAGGTTCCTGGCCTGAGCATCTGGAAGCTGGAGCCTCTCACACAGCATCTCCTTTAACCTGCACCAAACTCTGAGTCTGTTGGTGTTGTAATCCCCACGTTCCAGAAGGGAAAACGAGACTCAGGAAGGTAGACTTACCTGTCGGGTTCACCACCTAGTAGCACGCACAAGGCTCTAAGTGGGAGCTCTTAACCTGGGCCCCGGGTTAAGGGGCCCCGGAAAAGGCACGCCTTCCTTCTCACTAATCTCTACCTGAAGTTTAGCAATTGGCCCCAAACACCGTTAACAGCAGCCAGGGCCTTCCTACTGTCACGCCACGTGGCAGTTCTCAGCTACTGATCTCGCTCCTCGTGATGGTCACTGCGTCCTGCTGCTGGCTCTCGCCATTGACTGTGTGAAGCATGGAGCGCACCCAGTGCTCCCTCACAACGTTCAGAGCTATCTCACTATGACCGGTCTCCCTTGCAATCTTTTGGTTTGTATCTTACACTCTGAAAACAGTGTTCTGAGGAGGGTCCGTAGGTTGTGCTTCACCAGACAAGGAGAAACCTGATCTTAAAAACTGGGCTGTCTCCACTACACCCTGACTCTCTAACATGGACCCATCGAGGTCCCGGGGGAGTTAAGGTACTGGAGGAGCCCATTGCCCATTAGGCTCTCAGGAAAGAATGGAGGACTTTCTTACAGCACCTCAATTAACACCACATGGATATCTCAGCTTCAGGCCTTGATTTTTCAGCATGGCCCCTAATTAAATCATATTTGTCTTTGTCAGGCCATGGGTCCCAGCCTGCGGCTCATACACCAGGACCACAGAACAGAGGAACTCTTCAAGTGCATGACTAACCCTCCCACAATGGCCAGGTGGGTGGAGAAGGCGGAGGAGACATGCCCAAGGTCAGAACCAGGCGGAGGACTTCCACCCCAGGGCTGTGTCAAGATGTGAGGAGCAGGTCAGTCTGGGCTCCCCCTGACCTAGGCTGCCCAGGTCACCCCCTGCCCCCAATGCTTCCACAGCTTGCCCAAGAGGACCTGGTGCCTCTCCAGGCACCAGCCCTGAGCAACCTGTATGGCCACAGTTCTCACTGCTGCTTTCCAGGGCCAAATGCATTCCACATGGTAGCTAGCCCTGGCTTTTCCCTGGGAGAAGCCGAAGGGCTGTGAAGGGACCTTTTGCCTTGAGTCTGACCCCCTCCAGAACAATGCACCTTTGTCCACAGCCTATTTCCCTGCAGAAGGAAACTGACGAAGCCTGAGCTCGCATTCTGTCACCATGGCTCCGGTCCCGTGTAGCCTGGTGCCACCCAGCCCAAATGCCCATAGGCAATCCCCATACCCCTTCTCCAGATCACTCCCAAACTCCAGAGGGTTTCCTGGGACCCAAGACCCAACTAAGAGGCCCAGAAAGGAAAATAAACTTGAAATTGCAGGGTCAGAGACCAAAATGAAGGCAGGCAAAATGTGAGTGCCCCAAGGGCTGAGTGGAGTACCTGAGGAAGGAGCTGGGGCATGGGCCTGTTGGAGCAGCTCCGGGGCTTTGGAGGGCAGGTGCTCTGCACACGTGGCAGGGCTGCGGACACCTGGGGATACCCTGGGTGCATCTCCTAGCCCTGTTCTGTCTCAATGCTAGAGATATTCCGATCGCCGTGCCATCATGATCTCTGTCCCAGCAAGGGCCGGCAGGCCCACCGCCCTGTGCCATAACTGCTTTAGTCCAAGTATGGACAGAGCATGGAGGAGCTGAGGAGAGATTGGTTCATGCTCCGGGGGGTGCTTGGACGCCCTCTGTGGTGGGCACCATCCAGATCCCCCATCAAGGAAGGACTGTGTCTGCAGCTGCTGGGCATCGTGGCAGCAGACAGCCCTCAATGTCAGCCTCTCAGCCATTGCCCCAGCCTCAGAGAGCTGTCTCCATCAAGGTTGCGCCCTTTCCTGAGCAGCCCTCATCCACGACTGATCAATCCGGGGTACTAGAGCTACCCTGGCCCAAAGCAGGTCTGCTCTGACCAGGCCATGCTAGCTGCAGAGCCCCCTGTGGGGTCAGCCAAGGCTGTCAGACCTGCGTGGCACCTTGACTTTTCCCTCTGCCCGAGACTGCCTCCACCCCTCCCCGCTCTCCCCAACCTCAGGGACCCAGGGCCCCTCTTACTAAACATCCTGCACACAAACTTCTCAGAGTCTGCTTCTCAGGGAACCCAACTGGCAACTATTGTCCCCACAGAGGTGGCAGCACTTGGCATCGTGTGCAGGGTCCAAGGCCGAAAGCACACCCCAGGCGGCTGCTCCCACTGGCAAGCTGGCATCCTGGTGCTGAGTGAGAAGGGGTCCCAGCTTTCACGGGGCTGTGTCTAGTGGGCGCCCAGGGTTTAAAGGGCAGTAATAGGCCAATTCTGGGGAGCACCAAGGGTTGTATCTGCCTGAGGGGAGAGGCATGGCTTCCATCCACAGGCACTGACATTGAACTTCGCTTTGAAGGAGGAGAAAGAATCCACAGACAGAGGAGAGCGGCACAGGGTAGGGGCTCTCCCACCCTGAACAATTTGCATTGTTACAGATGCAGAGAAAGGAGGCCAGTGGGAGGCCTGTCCAGGAAATTGGGAGATGAGCAGGGAGGTGCTCCCAGAAAGGCAGGCAGGGCCAGACCACGAGAGCTTTCTTTGGACTTGAGTTGTTGGACAATAGGGAGGCTTTGAAGGGTTTTAAGCAGGGAAATATCAATACTGGGTTTGTTTTTCTGGGGAAATAACTAGGGTGGCAAGGAGGGATGGAAGGTGAGAACCCAGCTGCAGGCTCTGAAGGAGAACCAAGGCAGCTGAATTACTACTGACTGGCAGGTTGGAGAAACAGGAAGCCTGGGCGGGGGCCTGCCCCTGTTAATAGTTCTATAGACTTTGACATCTTGTGATCTCTCTGCTTCTGCATTCTCTCCCTCATCGGCACATGCCCCGCTCAGCGCTGTGGTGAAAAGCAAACTAACCATATATGCAGAAGTGCCTGGCATGTAGAAAATGCTCGATACCTCTCATTTTTTTATTACTTTACTTTCCAAAGAACGGTTTTTGGTCATAGGCTACTGATGAAGAATCTGAGACCCCAGGAAAGCTGAGTTTGACAGTATTGGAGACTGGGTAGCCAGGCTCCTTGCTTGCCCACTCTGCCCACCAGGACCCCAGCCTCACTGCCTGGGCCAGAGGTCTGGGGTCTGGAGCATTCCCGAGCACACTCAGTTTGGTTGCAGAACAGGCATACCCCAGGAGCTGCCTGCTGGCCTGGTCTGTTGCCCAACAGGGTACACAGATGCAAAGGCTGTAGTCACCAAGTAGTCCCGGGGATGTAAAGTACAGCGTAGGGAATACAGTCAGTAATATGTGTGGTGCCGGGGGGGTACTGGAAACATCAGGGGGAACGCTTTGTAAAGTACATGATTATCTAGCCACTGTGCTGTACACCTGAAACTAATACACAATAATACTGAACGTAAACTGTAATTGAAAAATAATAACAAAAAAAGATGGGAAGGTCTGTAGGCACAGGTATGGAGAGTGCAGACAAAGCTGAACCAGAGTGGAGGTGGGGTGGGAACAGGGCGCCACTGGCAGGGTCCCAGGAGGCAGGGCAGGTGGGAGGCGGCGGAGAGGAGGGAGGCGGTACCCCTGCCACTGCCTATCAGCAAGTCTGGGAGTCAAGGAACGTGAGGGTCCCAGGTTGAGAAAGAACAAGGGGAGAAATCAGAGGCAAAATGTGAAGTTAATAAAAATGCTGTTCCAATCAAACTCCAAAAGCAGCTGCAGCCCTGTAACGGCAGCCAAAGCTGCTTTCTGACTTTTCACTCCGCCTAACTATCTGATGGCTTGCCTGGCTCCCTGCTGCTTGGGCTCTTACACATTCTTTCTTGTTTGTTTCTCCTCTCCCCGCTCTGCTTTCCTGCTCTGGTAGGGTCTCCATTCTCTGAAGCCCACCTCCCCCCAAGACCAGCTTCACCCCATCTCCTCTTCGTCAGGGTTATGCTGAGTCTCTGAGGGGGATTTTCTGTACCCCAATTTGTTCTCATTTGAGCAGGTGCCTCTCGGAGCACAAAAAGTTGGGATCTGGGCCCTGTCTCTCCAAAGCTGATGGTCAAGATGGGCAGATTATTTTCTCATTCATGCACCAGATACAGGAGGTGAACATGTCTCAGTGACCAGCCATGGGGTGAGGGTTCAGTGCATTCTGAGAGGCAAAGGGGCATCTCCAAATGATTGGAGTAGTGGACACCCTCCCAGAAGAGCTGCTGGCTGTGCTGGGTGTGTGGGATGTGCCACCCAGTGTAGGAGTGGGCTGGGGTAGAGTCGCTCCAGGAAGACTGAGCAGCTCTACTAAAGAAGCAAAGGAACGAGAGTGATGTTCATGGGCTGCTGGTCAGAGAAGAGGCCAGGAAAAAAGGTTGTTAGCCAGCCTGCCCCTGCAAAAGGACCCAGACCCCTGGGCCACAGTGGGAGGTGTGACGTGCAAAAGATTGGGTCTTGATCCTAGGCTGTGAGAATAAGATACTGCCTTGGCGGGGTTCTCCTGGAAGCAGAGCCTGAGATGAGGATTTGGGTACAAGCGGTTGACTGGGCACATGATCCCTGGAAGGTTCTCCTCGGTGGGGAGTAGGGAAATGAGACAGGGAAGGGAAAGAGGTCGATCTGGGCTGTAGTTTATGAGCAGGTTATCACTGAGAGCTCCTGGCGCTCCAGCAGAAGGGACCTCTGAGATCATGCCTCAGAGCTGTCCCACCTAAGAGGAAAGGGAGCTGTGGTATTTATGCGCCACTGGAATCAAAGAAGGGCTGCTCCCTGCGGTGCAATGGCCTCATCATTTCCATCCAAGCCCTCAGGCAAGGAGTCACAGGTGCTGCGGAAAGAAGGCCACTACCTTTGCCAGCATGTGTGGGAATGATAAGTGTCACTGGCTGTGGGCAAGGTATCAGCTGTGTCCACCACAGATATAACCAAAAGAAAATTCAGCTCTCATTATGCGCCATGACACCCATGGGGTCCCATGAGCACTAAAGTGAGAGGGCTGAGGTGGGGGAAGGGCAATCTGAGCTGGCAGGAGAGATGCATGGAATTCAGAGATGTGGAAAGGAAGACAGGAAATTCCAAACAAGAATGAAAGTCAGCTCTTCCGGTCTCAGGCATTTGGAGAGCCCCGGGCTTGAGTGCAGAGATGGCCAAGTCCAAGAACCACACCACGCACAACCGGTCCCGAAAATGGCACAGAAATGGCATCAAGAAACCCCGATCACAAAGATAGGGATCTCTCAAGGGGGTGGACCCCAAGTTCCTGAGGAACATGCGCTTTGCCAAGAAGCACAACAAGAAGGGCTTGAAGAAGATGCAGGCCAACAATGCCAAGGCCATGAGTGCACGTGCTGAGGCTATCAACGCCCTGGTCAAGTCCAAGGAGGTCAAGCCCACGATCTCAAAGGGCAGCAGCCTCAAGCTCAGTCAACTTGCTTACATTGCTCACCCCAAGCTTGGGAAACGTGCTCGTGTCCGCATCGCCAAGGGTCTCCGGCTCTGCCGGCCAAAGGCCAAGGCCCAAACCAAGCCCCAGACCAAGCTCCAGACCAAGCCCCAAACGAAATCCCAGACCAAGCCCCAGACCAAGCCCCAGGCTACAGGTGCAGCCGTGGCTCCGGCTCCAGCTCAGGCTCCGTCTCAGGCTCCCAAAGGTGCCCAGGCCCCTGCGAAGGCTCCATAGTAGAGGCCTCTATCTGCCGATGTGAGGACAGAAGGACTGGTGTGCCCCCAGGGCTGGGGTCCTCCTGTGGTGTTTGTGCAAATAAACCTGAGGCAGGGTCTGTCCGTCAAAACAAAAAAAGAATGAAAGTCATTTTTTTGGTTGTTTTTTGTTTTTTATTTCTTTATTTTTATTGTATTTTTCTATTACCATTTAGTCCCCTTATGTCCTGCCCCCACAATCACCACACTGTTGTCCATGTCCATGAGTCCTTTTTTCTTTTTGCTCAATCCCTTCACCCCCTAGCCTCCCCACCCCAACTACCCGTCATGCTGCTGCTGTCTATGAGTCTGTCTCTATCTTCCACGGTATTTCAGTTTGTTCATTAGACTCCACATATGAGTGAAATCATATGGTATTTGTCTTTCTCTGACTGGCTTATTTCACTGAGCATAATGCTCTCCAGGTCCATCCACACTTCGCAAAAGGTAAAACTTTCTTCTCTTTTATAGCCGAGTAGTATTCCATTGTGTAAATATCCCATAGATGTTTTATCCACCCAGCTGCTGATGGACATTTGGGTTGATTCCATATCTTGGCGATTGTAAATAATGTTGCAAAGAACACAGGGGCGCTTATGTTCCTTCAAATCAGTGTTTTGGGCTCCTTCAGATATATTCCCAGAAGTAGGATCGCTGGGTCAAAAGGCAGATCCATTTTTAATTTTTTAACCTATCTCCATACTGCTTTCCACAGTGGCTGTACCAGTCTACATTCCCACCAATGGTGCAAAAGGGTTCCCCTTTCTCCACATCCTCACCAGCACTTGTTGTTTGTTGACTTACTGATGATAGCCATTCTGACAGGTGTGAGGTGATATCTCATGGTGGTTTTGATTTGCATTTCTCTGATGATTAGTGATGTTGAGCATCTTTTCATATGTCTAGTAGACATCTGCATGTCCTCTTTAGAGAAGTGTCTATTCAGGTCCTTTGCTCATTTTTTAATTGGGTTGTTTGGTTTTTTTGGTGTTGAATTTTGTAAGTTCTTTATAATTTTTTATATTAACTCTTTTTCAGATGTGTCAGAGAATATGTCTTCCCATTCTATGGGTCATCTTTTTATTTTGTTGATGATTTCCTTTGCTGTGCAAAAGCTTTTCAGTTTGATGCAGTCCCATTTGTTTATTTTTTCTTTTGTTTCCCTTGCCTGGGCAGATATATCCAATAAAATAGTGCTATGAGCAATATCTGAGATTTTGCTGCCTATGTTCCCTTCGATGATTTTTGTAGTTTTGGGTCTAATATTTAAGTCTTTGACCCATTTTGAATTTATTCTTGTGTGTGGTATAAGAAGATGGTCTAGTTTCATTTTTCTGCACTTATCTGACCAATTTTCCCAACACCATTTATTGAATAAACTATCTTTAGCCCATTGTATGTGCTTGCTTCCTCTGTCAAATATTAATTGGCTGTAAAGACATGGGTTTATTTCTGGGCTCTCTGTTCTGTTCTGTTGGTCTATGTGTCTGTTTTTATGCCAGGACCATGCTGTTTTGATTACTATGGACTTAGAGCATAATTTGATATTAGGTAGTGTGATTCCTCCAACTTTATTCTTCTGAGGATGGCTGTTGCTTTGCAGGGCCTTTTGTGGTTCCATACAAACTTTTGAAATATTTGTTCTAGTTCTGTGAAGTACATCCTTGGAATCTTGATAGGAATTATGCTGACTCTATAGATTGCTTTGGTTGGTATAGACATTTTAACTATGTTAATTCTTCCTACCCATGAACACAGTTTGTGCTTCCACTTATTTGTTTCTTCTCAATTTCTTTCTTCAGTGGCTTACAGTTTTCTAAGCATTGGTCTTTTACATCCTTGGTTAGGTTTATTCCTAGGTGTTTTCTTTTTGAAGCAATTATGAATGAGCTTGTTTTCTTAATTTCCCTTTCTGTTAGTTCATTATTGGCATATAAAAATGCAACTGATTTTTAGATAGCAATTTTGTATCCTGCTACTTTGCCGAATTCATTTATCAGTTCTAGTAGTTTCTTGGTGGAATCTTTGAGGTTCTCTGTGTACAGTACCATATCATCTGAAAATAAAGACAATTTTATTTCTTCCTTTCCAATTTGGATATATTTTATTTCTTCTTCTTGTCTGATTGCTGTGGCTAGAACTTCCAGTACTATGTTGAATAAAAGAGGTGAAAGCAGACATCCCTGTCTTGTTTCCAGTCTTAAAGGGAATATTTGTAGTTTTTGCTCATTGAGTATGATGCTGGCAGTGGGTTTGTTATCTATGGCCTTTATTATGTTTAGGCATGTTCCCTCTATTCCCACTTTGCTGAGAGTTTTTATCATAATTGGGTGCTGGATTTTATCAAAAGTTTTTTCTGCATCTATTGATATGATCATGTGGTTTTTACCTTTCATTTTGTTTATGTGGTGAATCACATTTATTGGTTTGTAAATGTTGAACCAACCTCGCATTCCCAGAATAAATCTCACTCAATCACAGTGTATGATCTTTTTGAGGCATTGCTGTATTCAGTTTGCTAATATTTTGTTGAGGATTTTAGCATCTATGTTCATCAGGGGTATTGGCCTATACTTTTATTTTTTGTAGTGTCTTTATCTGCTTTAGAATTAGGATAATGCTGGCCTCTTAAAATGAGTCAGAAGGCTTCCCTCCTCTTGAATTTTTTGAAATAATTTGAGGAGAGGTGTTAGTTCTTCTTAGAATATTTGGCAAAAATTCACCTGTGAAGCCATCCAGTCCAGGGCTTTTGTTTGTTGGGAGTTTTTTTATTACTGCTTCCTTTTCACTAGGTGTAATCTGTCTATTAAAATTCTCTGATTCTTCCTGATTTAGTTTTGGCAGATTGTCTGTTTCTAGGAACTTACCCATTTCTTCCAGGTTGTCCAGTTTGTCACCACATAGTTCATAACACTTTCTTACAGTCCTTTGTATTTCTTTGGTCTCAGTTGTTATTTCTCCTCTTTCATTTCTGATTTTATTTATTTTGTTCCTCTCTCTTGTTTTCTCGATAAGTCTGGCAAAAGGTCTGTCGATCTTGTTTATCTTTTCAAAGAACCAGCTCTTGGACTCATTGATCTTATGTATCGTTTTCTCTTACGCTATTTCACTTATTTCTGCTCTGATCTCTATTATTTCCTTCCTTCTACTCACTTTGGGCTTTGTTGTTCTTTTTCAACTTCCTTTAAGTGTAAAGTTAGATTCTTTATTTGAGCTCTTTCTTGGTTTTTTTTTTTTTTGGTTTTCAGGCTGGCGCTCAATCCGCTGAGCCACACCAGCCAGGGTTTTTCTTGTTTTTTTTCAGAAAGGCCTGTGATGCTATGAATTTCCCTCTGAACAGTGCTTTCCCAGTGTCCCACAGATTTTGGATTTTTGTGCCCTCATTTTCATTTGTTTCAAGGTGTCTTTTAATTTTTTCCTGATCTCATTGCTGACCCATTCACTGTTTAATAACATGTTATTTAGCTTCCGTGTCTTTGCATGGTTTTCAGTGTCCTTTTATATATTTTAGTTTCATAGCATTGTGGTCAGAGAAGATGCTTGATATGATTTCAATCTTCTTGAATTTATTGAGACTTGCTCTGTGTCCTAACATGTGATCTATCCTAGAAAATGTTCCATATGCACTTGAAAAGTCTGTATATTCTGCTGCTTTGGGGTGAAATGCTCTGAAGATACCAATTAAATCCATTTGATCTAATGTGTCATTTAAGGCTGCTGTCTCCTTGTTGATTTTCTGTCTGGAAGCTCTCTCCATTGAAGTCAATGAGGTGTTAACATCCCCGACTATGACTGTATTTCTGTCAATCTCTCCCTTCATGTCCATCAATATTTGCTCTGCATATTTAGGTGCTCCTATGTTGGGTGCATAAATGTTTACTAGGGTTACATCCTCTTGTTGGATTGTTGCCTTTATCGTTATGTAGTGCCCTTCTTTGTCTCTTACTACAGCCTTGGTTTTAAAGTCGATTGCTTTAATGCCAGTGGTACATGCCATGGAATCACAGGCAACCACAATGTGGGGTCCCTCCTCCCATTTCCACCCAGTGGATAAACTCAGGTTTCCCTTCTATGCACTGGTGCCGTGGGGAATACAGAGATGTAGTCCCTGCCCTCTGGATGCAGGCTATGAGGAGATATAGCCGAACCAGAAAGGGCACTTACAGAGCAGCCTTAGTGATGAGTTGGGAGTATAGCTCCCTCCCAGCACACAGAGGGTAGGGGTGACCACTCAGACAGGGGAGAAGTAGGAATGATGATATGGAGGAGGGGTTCAGGGCACATTCAGGAGTCAACAAGGGGTCTCGGACCAAAGTGGTACAAGCAAAAGCCACACGTAATGGTGGAGGAGGGAAGAAGTTAGCAAAGTAGATTTGGGACCAGATTGCAAATGGTCTGGAATTCCAGACTGAGAAGTATGAACTTAATTCATAAGAAAATGAGGAAAAGTTGAAGGGCTAAATTTTTTAGTTTTATTTAAACAGAAGAAACCAGCTCAGAGCGGTGGATGTGGGGAATTGCTGTGACAGACGCTTCAGGAGTTCTAGCTCTCAAATGGCTTCACCGTCAACACATGTGGTCAATGTGAGTAAGTAAGCATGAGATGTTTTGAGACCCGCTGGAAGCCAGGACAGAAAGGACATGGGGAGAGCTGGCCACGTTCTGGGGCCACATGCCAAGGAGGGTGGGTGAACCAGGGCAGGTCTTTGCCTCCAAGGCAGTTCAGGTGGAACAGGACACCATGGTGGCAGAGAATCCCAGACGCAGTGGGGGTGGCATGAAGGTAGACAGCTCATCACACCCATGGAGTAAGGTCATCAAAGTGTGCCAGACCAGGGGAGGGATTTCAGGAGCCGGGCCACTGGACTGTGCAGGAGGCATCAGCTGAACCCTCTGTGAGAGATGAGTGGGTAGCACCACTCACTCCGGAGGGAACTATTTCTCCAAACCCAGCCATGATCCCCAGTAACCCTCCTCTAGCCTTCCCCATCATGTCTGGGCAGGGCCTGCCCCAGGGGCCCTGGCTGGGCCAACAGCCAGGCTCCGACTAGCATATCAAAAACCCACCAAAGATGATTAGAATCTCAATTTCAGATGACATTCCTTCCCTTTTACTCCTTCAGGTAATCCTAAACCTTGTGATGTCTAAATTATTATGCTGAAAGCAAAATCAAGTCCTTTCTAGCAGCAGGCGAATGCTTCCCAGGGCGCACATAGCCCGAGAGCAAGGTAATGGTTACCAGATGCAGGTGCAAACCTCGGCCTGCCCAGGTCTACAGCATCCAGGCCCTATCTGCACTGATGTCCACCTGCACTCTCATAGGGGCTCTTCATTTCCACAAGGAGAGTTGGGGCTTGAGGAGCACCCCAGTTTAGCACCTGGTGACGTCATGTTTAGCTCTTGCTATAATCCTTCAAGGCCCTGGCATGGTCAGAGAATCCATGAATGTGAGAGCTGGAGAAACCATTAAGTGCAGTCATGCGCTGCTTCACAACAAGGATGCGCTCTGAGAAACGCGTCATTAGGTGATTTTGTCCCTGTGCAAACATCGCAGAGCACACAGACCTCGATGGTACAGCCTCCTGAGTCCAGGCTACAGACCTGTCCGCGTGTTACTGTACTGAACACCTAAGCAACTACAACACAATGGTAAGTACTGTGTATCTAAACCTAGAAAAGGTATAGTGCCAATATGATTGAAAAGATAAAAAACGGAACACTTGTTTAGGGCACTTACCACGAATGGAGGTAGCAGGACTGGAATTCGCCCCAGGTGAGTCAGACTGCAAGGTGAGTGAGTGTGAAGGCCTGGGGCATCACTGTGCACTACTGTAGGCTTTATAAACACCACACACTTAGGCTACACTAAACTGATAAAACAAGACACGAAATCGAGCACAAGAGGAAATGATGCCATCAAGAGACACAGTGAACGTGAGATAGATGCATGAGGCTGCTCCAGGGCTAACGTGGCACACAGTTTAATAGCAAACTTTGTTTATGATAAACAGAAAGTGTATGCTCTAAAATAATGAATAAAAAGTATACTCTAATAAATGCATAAACCAGTAACAGTCGTTCATAATCATTATCAAGTATTATGAACTGTGCATAATTTCACAGGCTGTGCTTTTATAGGACAGGCAGAACAGTAAGCTTGTTCACACCAGCAGCACCACAAACGTGAGCAAGGCTCTGACGTCACTAGGCAACAGGCATTTTTCAGCTCCATTATCATCTTCTGGGACCACCATCACACATACAGTCCATCACTGACCCAACGTCATGAGGCATGGGACTCTATACAGTCTCATCCACTCATTTGAAAGACTTGTCTTAAAAGAAATGGAATGTTATTTCCAAACCCTGGGGTATAAGACAGAGGGGGTAGAGGCGGGGCTTCGCTCAGAGAGAAGCAGTGATCACACAGCCAGTTAATAGCGACACTAGAAATCCTAGTGCCAAACTCTGGTGTTTCTACCGCCCAACCTTCAAACCAGGCCACTGAAAAGTCAGTCACCATGCTTTGTCCCTCAGGTCTACAGGACTACAGAGCATCCAGAGAGAATCAGCTGTGAACAATAAAAGATGTGACAAATGACAGGTTCCTTGACGTGTAGCACACCGGACCTCCACAACCAAAAATGCCAATCATTTCTTAACCATGCCAGTAACTGATCACTGAAGCTTGGTGTTTTGTTTTCCCTTATTCTTTTATTATTGTTCAATGGTAGTAAAACTTATTAACCCTCTTCAGTCTTTCCAGGAAACAACCTTATGTCAAAGCTGATGTAATTGCATTGAGTCTCACTTTCCTTAACCTGCAGTGTCCTGCTGTTCACCAAATCCAGAAAAATCTTTAAAAATAGCTTTCCTCCCATCCCCACCACTACCCTCATAGCCTCCCAGTTCAGCTCATTTTCCTGCAGATAATAGCTCTGGCCCCCACCCCAGCTCCCCATGCGTGTCCTGTGCCCAAGCTGTGATCAGGCTGTCCCTGATGGTGGTTATCTCAGCGCCTTATTGGGACCATCTCTGTTCCAGACTGAACCACTGTCAACAGAGTGAGCTGTCAGCATCCTCTCTCACATCCATGTCCCAGCTCACCTCCTCTGAGGTTTGGGCAGTGCAGGGGTGGGGTGGGGCCAGAGGTATGTGAACCCGTTTAACAAGTTCATAGCCCTTTGTCCATTTCCTTCATGATTGTTCCCGCATCTGCAAAACAGCGATAAGTAGTAGCTACTTCTCGGAATAACTTAGCCATGGGGATGTCATATACAACACAGAGAACATGGCCAATGGCACTCAATAACTGCAGTGGCGGAAGGTTACCAGACTCGTGGTGGTCACTTTGTAAGGTATGGAGATGTCAAACCATGATGTCGTACATCTGAAACTAATATAATGTTGTATGTCAACTATAATTTTTGAAAAAAGAAAAGAAAAAATAGTAGCTACCTCTTAGGAGTATTGTGGAGGCTAAATGAAATTATGCATTCTAAGAACGAAGTAGAATGCCTGACTCAGAGTAAGTGCACAATAGCTATTAGCTTGAAAAAAGAGCACCCTGAATGCCTGTATAAAGCCAAAAAGAAAAAATATTTCTTGAGCTTCCCGATTGGCAAGACATAGTGCCTAGTGTACTCACATTTTCTGTCACTTACTCTGTTTAGCTACTCCTACAGCTAGCTATCCTATACATTTTTAATCCCAGTTTTTATCATTTTATAAATCAAGAAACTGAGGAATTGTGAGGGTGATTGCACAGGATTTCTAAATGAGTCAGATCTCTTTTGGTTGCAAGTAATCGAAGCCAACTTGGTCAACCCTACCCAAGGAGGACTCAGTGGTTCAGAAAATACAACAAACTGTTTAAGGAGCAAACCATACATGGGACAACCAGGCCTCTGAGCAACTAGAATCAGAACTCAAACACAACCCGGCTTTTCTCCACCTCTGGTCTGCTCTCACTGCAGACTGGCTTTCTGCACGTGGCAGAAGTATGTCTAGCTACATTCCCAAATGCCTGTCATCCACAGCCTTTGCCAGAAGAAAAGAACTGACTCCATTCCTCAGTTCCAGTTTCTGAAATCCCAGGGAAAGACTTTGATTGGCTCGGTTTGGACCAGATACCCACCCCTTAACCAATCAACTATGACAGGGCAGATGTGGTCGTGTGAGATGTGAAACTTCCCCCAGAACCACATGGATAAAGTAGAGGTATGAGCAGTCTCCAGAAAGTGAGTGTGCAGCTCCCAAAAGACAGTGGTGTGGGGCTGGCCACAAAATAGTAGCACAGTCCAGTCTCATCACCAGTAAGTGGAGGAGTCTGGATTTACGCCCAGGTCTTTTGGGCTCCGAAGCCCATATTGATTCTCTGATGCATGCTGCCTCTCTGAGGCTCAAAATGTCTACTCTTTCATTAGGAAATCAGAGTTGGCCATTCAGCCTCCCCAGAAATTTCAAACAAATGCACTGTCTAGGCAATAATACCCTTGGACACTGCTGGAACCTGAAGCCAGATAAAGAACAACACTGGACAGGGAGTCATGCTTTCCTTTTTCTATTTCAAAGTCATTGTTGTCGCCAGCCCATCGCCACTTTCCTTTTTACCATCTTTTTACTTAAATTGTGTCCTCAACCCAGCAAGAAAATAGGGTTTCCTGGCTAAGAGAGAATTTCTTTAGGTATTATTTTTGGGATTACAGATTTTGTAAGAAGGAAACCATAAATTGTTGGAGCTAAAAAAGACATCTCAAAATTATTAAATACCTCCATCCTGCTCATTTTACAGATGAGAAAACGACAATGTTCCCCAGCCAGCTGGCGGAGAGCTGGCCCAGCGCCCAGCCCCTCCCCAGCACTACCACACAATGTTGTGTTATGTTGTACTAACTGTAATTTTGGTACTAAATTTTATTTTTAATGATCCAGTAAGCACTTCTATTTTTAATAGGTAGGGATAAATTCCTTAAATTCTTCACTTCCTCATAAAACCTGTCCTTCTCCTGGCTGTACCTAAAACCCTGCAGACACCGCTTCTTTTGAGCCTTTTCTGGTAAAAAAAAAAAAATATCCATCCTCACACCCAGTGGACCTGGGGCTTGAGCGTGCTGAGGTTCTCCATGGGGCCTTCACAGTTCAGGTCATCTCGCCAGTGGAGGCCTTGACTACCTGCATTCGGAACTCTGCTTCTCAGGGTGTTCCTTAGTGCCCCGGCTTAGGAGGCAGAGACAAGGTCTCCCTCCACAGCAAAGGGTGGACGTGCTTGCTGACAAGTATAAAAAATTCAGAGTCCCTAAGCTCAGTGATCCTCTCCTGAAACATAACTCAATTCATGTGCACGTACCACTTGACCCTCTCCACATGACCCTACAGGAATTAAGGCTCAAAGAATCAAAGCAAGGGCTAATTGCTGTGAGTAATTAACTGTCCTTGGTCTCCGACCCAGGAGTTTCAAGTCTTCTGCCAGCATCCATGAGCCTTTGTCAGGCTAACTTGTTAGCTTATAAGTGAAGTTAAATCCCAGACCCTACCTAGTTCATGACAAAGAGGTAGGATCCATCTCCTAGCTCCCCAGTGCCACTTCCAGGTCACTTCCTCCCCAGTCCTACCAGAATTCCTGCTCCACTGTGCTTCAGTCTCACCTGCCAAGACCCCTCCAACTCTCTGCATCTCTGTCACCTGCTAACCCTCCCCTCACCCAGCGACTTCTTTGGCAGCTGCCCCCCCACCCCAAGTCCGGCCATAATTTTGGATGACTTCACAGGTCACAAGGACACCCCCCGCCCCAGCATCTCAGTTTCCTCATCATGTCAAGTCCTCTGAACGACCCCTCCACCCCACCTCAGCTGCAACTCCTCCTGGTCAGCTGTGGTCACTCCCAGACCTTACTCAGCAATTGCTCCAACTCAGAGGGTAGATCATTCTCTACTCTGATTATTGTATTTCTCAATTCAAAGAATTACGTTTGATTTTCAAATCTGCTATGCTATTTTTATAGTTTCCTGTTCCCCACAGATATTTTAAGCTGATTTTTACTTCTTTAAACATAGTAAACATAATTGTTTCATAATCTGTGTCTGATAATAATATCTAAAACCTATGGGACTGTTACATCTATGGGTAAATACGGGTACTAAGATAACTTATTTTCATGTTATTTAATTATCTGTGATTGTATACTGGTCATTACACTTGAAAAATTATTTGTAGAGGCTATGTGCCTGGTAACCTTAGTGTAGAACCCACCTTTAATCCAAAATCAAGGCTTCAATTTCCCTGGACCACCCAGGTGGTACACATCTGAGTTGCAAGACCGTATAGGATCTGGTTTAATTCAGTTCACTCTGATTTAAGGCTTCTTGGAAAGCCCAGCTTATAATGGGGAAAGTTTCTTATTAGACTCCACACTTCAAGGTGGCATTTGACTTTGATTTTGGTAGACAAAACAAAAGTTCAGATTTGCTAAAATGCCAAATTCCTTCAGGGCAAAAGCGGATTCTGTGCTTACTTACCTCTCTGGCTGATTTTTCCCTTTACATGTTGGTCTGGTACTGCCCTAAAATCTTGTCAGTTCTTGCTACTTTTAAGATGTTTTTGTATTTTTTCCAGCATCTTTGGTTGTTTTCAGCAGGCAGATTAGTCCAAATAACCTAACTCACCATTTCATAGAACCAAAGTTCTGATAGTCTATTCTCTGTCAACAGTTACATATGTCTCCCAACAGTTTTCCTCCGCTAATCCCACAGCATCTGTATTTAACCTTATGGTGACCTCCAGGCCTTTGGCTACTTCATTTCTCCCAATTTATTAGCCCCTTCTGTCTCCACTCCCTTCTTTCCACCCCATGATCCATCGCTTCAGCATCTGTCTTATGAGAACTCTTAACCCCTGTGCCCCACTTTCCTTCCCTTACGTCTCCCTGGAGAAACACCCCTATGCTGAGCCAGCCTTCTCTGCACCTATACTCATGCTGCTGAGTACTTCTGGGGAAACCCACACAAGCACTCATTTTGGTGTTCCTCTTCTCTCATGGTCCCTGATGACAGCTAGGACCACCACCATGCAGGGGACATTCCCTGTGGCACAGTCAGCCCCCAGGGCAGCTCTGCCAGACTTTCCCCTCTGATGAAGCCCTTTGCTGTCTCGCCACCCCTACTCTCTCAGCACACACTCACACCCCCTGGTTCGGCAAAGCAGGCTCCTCTTCTCATTTGGCCTCCGTCTGCCAGCTCATCCACATCTGTGTTCACTCTTGTCTCTTTCTCATCTGTTTCACAGGCAGGATTCTTGTTCCTCAGGCTCATCCCCTGACCTGGCTCCATCCTCTTCTATTTGCTTATGAAACTTAGGCTAGTAACTGACCTCAGTCCTTTCTCTTCCTCATGGCTCCTTCCCATCACTTGCCAACACACTCAACTTTCTCTTATGTTAAAAAGTAGCTCCTTTTCCCAACCAGTGTGGCTCAGTTGGTCAAGAGTTGGTCCGCAAACCAAAATGTTGCGGGTTTGATTCCCGGTCAGGGCACATGCCTGTGTTGCAGGTTCATTCCCTGGTCAAGGCAAAGGCAACCAATCGAAGTTTCTCTCCCCTCTCCTCTCTCTCAAAAAAAAAAAAAAAAAGGAAAGAAAAAGAACTCCTTCCTTTAACCTTACAGTCCTTCCAAGATAGTATTCCTGACCCTGCTCCCCCCATGTGAAGCAGTTGCTCCTTCTACAATGTCCACTGCACCCCAGGATTAGAGTCTGTTTCCTCGTACTGCAATTTCTCCCCCGAAAGACAATGAGTTCCTTGAGTCCTGGGACTTTGTCTTAATCACGGCTGAACCCCCAACATCCAGCATAGAACTTGTGGGAGGAATGAAAGAATAAGGCTTGGGGTCATTGTTAGGCCCAGCAGCCCCCATTAATCTCTGTGTGCTGGTTACCAGGGGATTTCGCTTTGATGGGAAGCCAACTGGCAGAGTGCTAACTTCCAGCGTTACTGATGCTATGCCATTCTTTTCAGTCTATGGAAATTCTGGCTTTATTTAGTTAGTATCTAATTTGCGGGTTAATAAGTCTTTGTCTGAAGGTCTTGGTGCACAGTGCAGGGCTAGGATCACCTTTCTCAGACTCCCCTGGGGCTTGGGGTGGGAGGATGAGTGTGTTTTGAGGCCCTGATTCCTTGTATAACTTACAGGATCTCAGTCTGGGCATATTACTCATTAGAGTTTATTTACCTTTTGTGGTGGCCCAGAAAAGCCAAGCTTAATGAAGTCTTTACCAAAAGCCTTTAACATCATATTTTCCACAGAGTTCATGAAAATATTGACAGTGGACTTTACTGCTACACTGTATCTTTCAAAGAGATGAACAAAGATGATATTAAGCATATTGATTTGGTTTTTATAAAAGTTTCATAGCAAGAAGTCTGGTGTGCTCTCATTCTCCATGGCAGCAAGTAGGGCCTTCCAATGGATGATGAGTAAGTGGGTCACATAGCCTTGGGCATGCCACTGCCCCTGTCTGGGTCTCAGATTCCTCACTGTAAAATAAGAAGCTTGGATAAAATGGTGTTTAAGGTTGTTTCTGTTTCAAAATAAAATGATGCTATATGATGCTATTCTTTCTAAAGTCACTCCCAGGTCAACATGCTGCCTTTACTTTAAAGGGAAGGACAATGGGGAATGTTATGTGTACCTCTAAGATGCCCCAAAATCAGCAGAGATGGGCAAAAAGTTGAAGGAAATGGCAATGGTCCTCAGGACCCAAGTCCCAAGTTCTCAGTAGGCTTTCTTGGCACTGGTCTTCTTGGTTCACAGCCTGGCCCGGCCCAGGACTGGCTCACATCGAAGCAGGCCAGCTCTCCTCACTCCCTGCTGAGGTGCTCTGCCAGCCCTCCCCACAGACTCCTTGGTGGAGAAAAGAGGATGATCAGAGATGCCTAGAACCTCAGTGCCAGGAAAACTTCGTGATCCTCTGGACCATGTGGTTTTCAAAATTACCTGAATAAAACATCCTGATATCCAGCCTTTACTCCAAACCAACTGATTCTAAATCTCTAAGGTTGGAGCTCAGGCCTCAGTATTTTTTGGCAGCTCTTTAGGTGATTCTTGTATATAGAGAAAAGTAAGACTCTTCTCTCGAGCTTTCATTCCAGTCTTCCCACAAAACTGTGATGCCCATGTGGAATGAAGAGCGTGGGCTATGGAGTCAGGGACCCTGGGCATGAGTCCCAGCCCAGCACTTACCACCAGTGTGCTGCTGTCATACCCTTATCCCCGTCACCTTCCAGATCCCTCCATCAGTGGGTGCGAGGTGCTTAGCACAGCGCTGGGCACATAGTGCATGCTCAATAGTGTTGTCTTGCACCTGTTTGTCTTTCTCACCATCACCAACATTATCATCATGCACATCATCTGCATCATCACCATTATCATCATCTGCATCATCATAATCGCTGACCTCATTTCCTCCTTTTTCTTTCCTCTTCCTCCATCATCGTCACCAACATCATCGTCACTGACATCGTCTTTGTCTCCTTCTCCTCCTCCTTCTCCTCTGTTTTCTTCTTTCTTTCTCTTCTCCATCATCATCACCATCATTGTGAGGATCTTCATCCTCACCATCTCATCATCATCACCAGCAGGAGAGCCTGACTCAGTCCCTCTTAGAATGGGATTGGGTATTTGTGCCTCACTTAATATGACTCAATTTCCACATCTGAAAAATTACAGCATTAATGATAACTCTACGTTTAGTCACTAGTTAGTATGCATCAGGACTTTTTCTACATGCTTTATGTAAGGAAGGTACGTTATTACTATCCCCATTTTACAGAGAAGGAAACTGGGGCACACAAAGGTTAAGTAACTTGCCCAAAGTCACACAGCTAGAAGTGATTTTAAAAAATGAGGGTGATGACAATAACATTGATCTCAGAGGGCAGTTGTGAAGCTTAACTGAGATACAGGTACAAGCGCCTACTACCAAGTGCTCGGTATGCATTTTCAGCTCACCCACGCAGGTGTAAAGGAAAATGCTGTCCCTCCTCATGTCCCCACTACCCCACAGACACACACTGTCTGTCAGCAGAGTCTAAAATCCCTGAACAAGCTGCACATCCAGAAGGAAGGGAGGTGGGCCCCTTTCCCCACCTCCAACCGAAGCCCATGCCCAGCCTCTGGCCCCCAGCACTGTATGTACACACACACTCACAAACACACACGCACCTCTCTGGAATCACACTGGACTTGGGGATTAGCAGTCAAAGGGAATTGAGGTCCTTGAATGCCCCCCAAGGGTGAAGGATGGGTTCCTGAACCTGAGTCTTCTCCCTCTCCCTGATGAAGCAGACCCACCATCCACTCCATTTCTTGCAGCTGACACAACCCAATTTGATTCAGGTGGCAGCATATTTAATTCTCAGAGATGAACATGGGTTCGACTGAAACCAGCTGATGGCTGCCCCACTTTCCTTTGCCCAGGCTGCAGTAGGGATGCCAGGTGGCCCCGTTCTGGTCAACGAGACCTAAGAGGAACTCTCTGGGTGCTGCTGGAAGAGATTTTCCTCCCTGGTAAAAGGTGAGGGCAGTGGGAGGAAAAGTGCTTGTGCCCCACCCCCCAACTTTCTGCTCTAGAAGCTGTCAGGTAGGGGAGGGAGGCTTGCACTGTGGGAGCCAAGAGGGGAAGGCTGAGAGAATCTCGGAGATAGTGACTCACACCTTGACGTCACTGAACCCCTGTCTAATCCAGAGCCCTGCCTCAAGACCTGCCATGATAAAGTAGCAGGGGAACATAGACCCTGGGGCCACACTGCCTTGGAATCAGTCAAGTCCAGGCTCTACCACTCACTTGAACTTGGGCAAAGTGCTTAACTTTTCTGAGGCTCAGTTTTCTCACCTGTAATATGGAGACCATTTAGCACTTCCATCAGAGGAAGGATATTTGGATGAAGTATGTGAAGAATGTGTATGGAACAAAGGTTGGCAGGCAGTAAGTACTGCAGAAGGGTTTGCAATTGTGATGTGAGATCATTAATTATATTTATTATTTAAACCACTAACAATTACAACTTCTATTGCAGCCAACTGCATCCTGATACACATGCCTAGTAGCTATTCCTTTTACTTCATTTTATAGTGGTCAGTTGGGCAGAAGCTGAAGATTCTTGCTTAGAAACAGAGTTCTTTTAATTAGTTAGTAACTATTTATGAAGGGGTCAGCAGAGGCAGGAGCCTTTGAGTGACATAAAGACATGTCACACCTAGTCACTGCCTCTGAGGAGCCACCCCAGACGGGTGGCCTCAGGAAAGTATTTCACTCACTGATCAGTGATCTCTGACCAGAGCCTACGGAGCTCTGCCCCTGGGGAACAGTGGTGAGCATCCTGGTAAGATCCTGCCCTCAGTCTGTTAACGCAGGCAGATCAAACAAGCATATCCACAGAGAGGCAAAATAATGGCTGATTGCCTAGAGTGCTATGGAGAACCCAGGCAAGAGGCTGTTGTCAAGACTTAAAGAAGAGATCCCATTTGGAAGAGTCAAGGAAGGCCACCATGAGGAGGTCACATTTAAACTGAAACCTGGAAGGTGAGAAGGAATTAGCCAACAACCAAGTGGGGAGCATGTTCCAGGCACAAGGGACAGCATGTGTTAAGGTTCTGAAGCAGGAAAAAGATTCACTTACTAAGGAATATAAAGAAAGTCAGTGTGCCTGGTGTACCAGGAGGAAGGGAAAAGGCTGAGGGCCAGAGAAGCCAGGGCCCTGTGGGCCATGGTGAGGAGGTTCAGCTTTTATCCTAAAAGCAGTAGGAATCTACTAATGGGTTTACAAGTAGTGACAGCTAGTCCTTGGGTAGGAAAAGAGGTAGCCTTTCAAGAGAAGTCAAAGCTATCATTGAAGAAAATAGAGGCCAAGAGGCTAGGTGGGGCAGCCTCCAAATGCTAACCAAAGGATTACCCAGAATGTGCTTAAGCCCCCTGAAGGGCGCAGGAACTGTAATGGCTGAGTTATTTTAAGATCTCTCTGTCCTGCTTGCTCTCTCTCTCTCTCTCTTTCTTCCAGAAAATCCTTAGAAATTCTAAGCACTAATAAAAAGAAAGGATGCTGAGGAATTTTAGGAGACTTTAAACAGCTTGCACCATTAAAAACCACCCTCAAATCCAACACCCACACACCTCCTGAGAAATGTCAGCTGGAAAGCAATTCATTCTAAAGCCATAGCGGGTAGGAGTGCGAGAGGTCGGTTTAGCTTGGGGTGGCCATCCCCAGACATCCGACATGGCAAGTGACAGGGGCTGGCCGCCCAGAGAGTATTACAGGACGGCAAATGCTCCCCATCAAACGAGAGCATGAAATCCTCCACCCCATTGCACATGAAAGGTTCAGTGAGAGTTTGAAGATATTATGCCAGGATTTCTGGAAGCCAAGTAAAAACGACCTTGAAAATAAACCACATGCTGCTGCTAATTAATCTTAGTTCCTGGCTCTTTCCAATCAGAGCCTGAACTATAATCCATCTTCATTACACTTCTTTTAAAGCAAAAATGGTGCATTTCCGCAAGTCTAATTAAGGAAGGAACATTATAAGGCCTTGGGTCATAACTCTCTTTCTGTCACATATGCACACGTCTGCTACACACATGAACACACAAATAGATGTTTTTTAAAACCTTGCATGACCTGTTTATTTGCAACCATAGGCAGGCCACTCAAGAGCCCAAGGATGGACAAGATGGTCAACTGGGTGCCATCTCATGTCATCCAGGGCCCCCCCACACTCCAGTGTCCCCACCTTGCACACACCTACCCACCACATTGCTGTACACACATCTGGTGGGCAGCCAAGACCTCAGAGAAGGGCCACCTGCCCCATTCCCAGGGGGTGGAGCAGGAGGAGCCTGAACTGGGAATGACAATGGAGCACTCCTTGACAATGGTTGGCTTTGGGGTGGCATTTGACCCACTTCTTCTGACCAATTAAACAAAAGGAAAGGTCTGTTGGGGATTTGGGACAAGATTCTCTCCCACGATGAAAACAATGAGCTTCGAATGTGGTCGGGTTGTGTGAGGGTGAGAGGCTTATCTCTGCAGCAGTCAACACGGTGAAAAACTAGCGACCACAAAGAGGAAAGTTAGCTACCTGTGAGGACCTGCCAGCGACATGGCTTTGAAAGTTTAGGAGAACTTGGGGAGAAAGTGCTGAGGTCAAGTTGTGTTATCTCTGAGGACTTGTCTGGTTGTCATGGTCTAAATCCAAGATTTTGACTTGGGTTCCCAAGGAAAGATGGGAGGGGTTTGGGGCCCATCTTTGAGTTAGACTTTGCACTGTGGAGGGGGGCCGAGTTGGGGTCATGTTTGAGCATCTGGTGATAGCTGTTTCCCAGCTTGGGATGGGTCCTATCCACTGACACACTCCTTGCCCACATTTTCATCACCCCAGCCACAACTCTAGATGAATCATAAGGTAGTCTGAATTTTCCCAATTGTTGATGGTTGGAGTGTTCCTACAAGCCTCTCGCAGATTTTACTCATCTAAATCCATGAGCTGATCCACCCTCAGGGGGCCTCTGAGATGTGCTGAAGTCTCACTCTCATTCGCCTTTGACTTGCCTGCCTAAACCCACCTTCTCTCCCCATCTGCCGCGTACTGCTGTGGTTCCCGTCAGTCAATCCCTGGAAGAAGCTCTGATTCCAATTCAAGCCTAAATTACACCAACAATTATATATGGTCAGGAGAGATACATCAGCCCTTGAATTTCCTGCTTAGGAAATTTATTCCCCCTCATCACGTGACCAGCTGAGCCTATATCTGGTCCATTTTCATGAAAAGAATACACACCCCTGCAGTTTAGAATGTGCCTGAGCACACAAGTGCAGATGATGCCGTCCTAGAGGCCATATTCTCACACATATATTTGCATGTACTTACATGCCCAGTGTGAGGTCCAGCCAGGAACAGAAAAGGGGGGCTACAGAGCTTCCACAGCCAGCAGGTTATATTAGAACTTGGAAGGGACAACCCCCTCACTATACAGATGAGAAGCTAAGTCCCAAGAAGGGAAAGGTGTTGGCCAGAGTCCCAAAGCTCCAAGCGTAAAAGAAGTGCAAACAAGTGAGTTAATAGCGGTGTTAAGGATGCTGGTTTCCTGTGTAGTAAAGTGGTAGAAATGACTTTGTACACTATCCAAGGTTAAGCCTTGCTGGTGTGATAGTTTCATAGAGCACCATAGATACTTCTTGGGTGGTTCCTGGAACACCCCCTTTGGTGGTGGACTCAGCCAGACATTACAAGGAATCATGTCTCTGCTACAGGA
Source organism: Macrotus californicus (assembly GCA_007922815.1). Taxonomy (NCBI): domain Eukaryota; kingdom Metazoa; phylum Chordata; class Mammalia; order Chiroptera; family Phyllostomidae; genus Macrotus; species Macrotus californicus. Next base: position 59,553 of record VMDR010004155.1, read on the forward strand.
AAGCATGCACACCCCAAAGTAGGTTGGAGACATTCTGCTTCCCAGGAACTTGACATCTCTGTCAGCATGCATGGACTGGAGATCTCTGGGGCTGGGTTGTGTTCCTGGGAGTCCACTGAGGGGAGGATCCGAAACTCCTGCTGCTGAGCCATCGGGGCAGCCCCATTTCACCCCAGGTCTTAGCTGTTCAAGCCTTCCTTTGATTTGTGAGGTACCCCATAGTCCCTCTAACAAATTACCTTTTTTCTTTGCTCAAGAGCTAGTCACACAGGTTTCTGTGGCATGCAACCAAGAAAACAAACAAAAAACATAAACACTTAACTAATAGAATGACAGGTCTGGCGTTCCCCAGGTGCCCCAGTTTGCTGCTTCATGGACAGCATGTCTGAGAGTTCCATGAAGCTGAGCTAAATCGTTCGTGTGGCTTTAAATCCCCCTATGCTGTTTACTGGAGCAAAACAAATTCATTCAATGAATAAAGCTAAGAAGTACCGCCAACCCAACCTTTTAAAAAGCACATTGGCTTTTATCAAGAATATTTGACACTGTGCATAAATATTGTCCCGAAAGGATGACATTTGTACAGACAATGATCAAGGTCAGGGGGCAAAGACTGGGAAGCGGGTCACCCCTTTAGAGATCTTGGGCTCCAAGTCTAGGGTTCTTCCCCTGTCCCAAGCATGAGCTAGAAGATTGGATCTTTACTCTTTATTCAGCCACAAACTTACCCTCCAACCTGAAGCAAGCCATTTTGTCTTTCTGAAAACAATTTCCTCATCTGTAAAATGGAAATGTTGAAATAAATTACTTCTAAGTTTCCTTATAACTATAAAATTCCCCCATTCTATTAAACCAGTCATCAGAAATCCTTCTGTTTGTTCATATTTAGGCACCAATTCTGAAAGTGGTCCTTCACTGAATGGGTTGTATCTCCAAACAAATTAATGTAATGAGCTTAGCTTAGGCCTCTGTGATGACCAGCCCCCAAGATGGCCTATAAAGATCTTACCTCCAACTTCTTCATGCCCGTGTGTAGTCAGTATCCCTTCCCCCTGAATCAGAATAACGTGTGTGATGATAGAGTGCTGTGGAGGTGACCATGTGTGGCTTCTAAGCTAGGTTATAAAAGGCATGTGGTTTTCTCCTTGGCCTCCTGGATCTCAGACGGAAGGAGAAAGGAGGGAAGGAAGGAAGGAAGGAAGGAAGGAAGGAAGGAAGGAAGGAAGGAAGGAAGGAAGGAAGGAAGGAGGGAGGGAGGGAGGGAGGGAAGGAAGGAAGGAAGGAAGGAAGGAAGGAAGGAAGGAAGGAAGGAAGGAGGGAAGGAAGGAAGGAAGGAAGGAAGGAAGGAAGGAAGGAAGGAAGGAAGGAAGGAAGGAAGGAAGCAGCAGCCATTGTGTGAGGGTGCCCAAGCAGCCCTGTGGGAAGGCCCATGCGAAGAACTGGCACTCACCACCAACAGCCAGCACCGACTCATCAGCACACGTGTGTGTGAGCCGCTGTGGAAGCAGATTCTCCAGGTGACTGCAGCCCTGATCAGCATCCTGCCTGCCTCCTCACCAGACTCGACTTCAAGTGAGAACTCCCCGCTCAGCCACTCCTGTATTCTGGACCAACAGGAATTATGAGAGATAGTAAATATTTAAGCCACTTACCTTTAGGGCAATTTGTTACACAGCAAAAGATAGCTAATTTCACCTCTAAAAATTTATATTTGATTCATTTGACATAAATATTAGAAATCCTGATAAAGGTAGTAATAATGATAGATGATGGTATTTTTTTCTGTAGAGGTCCAAAGGCTTTCAAATATCTGACAAAATTTCCCCTGAGATTGTACGAGGTAAGTAGGAGGCTGAGTAAGGGGTAGTAGCTCCTAATTGCCACCTGAGAAATTGTATAGTGTTTTAAAATTATAATAGGTTTGGCCAGCCATTAGTAAGATGATGAGTACCTGGAGGTTTATTGTATTATTCTCTTTTTTTGTGTGTACATTGGAAGAATGCTATGCTCAAAAATATTGTAATTGTTACACCTTTACAAGAGTGAGTAGGATATCGAGGGGAATACTTTGTAAAGTATATGATTGCCTAACCACTCTGCTGTATACCTGAAACTAATACAAAGTAATATTGAATGTAAACTGAAACTGAAAAGTAAAATTTTAATAGAAATAGAGTGGGAGAGGGAGAACACCTTGGCGGTGGAACATACCTGCCTCTCCGTCTTTACCTGCTACCCCCTCTACTCCAATAGCACTCTGCTCCAGCCACATAGACTTCCTCACTGTTCCTTGAACACCAAACTCACTTCCCCATCTGAGCCTTTGCACTTGATCTTCCCCCTGCTTCTGGCAGAGATCACTAGCTATCCTTGCTCCTGGCACATGTCTAGACTACATTCCCCAGGCTCCCTTGTAGTTGGATGACCATGTGACTGAATTTGCTCCAATGGAACATGAGCATAAGTGATATCTGTCACATTCAGACTGGCCCATAAGAAAACTCCCGAGATGCTTCTCAAAGTTTTTTGCCCTTCCAGGCAACCAGGATGGTGATGCCAGGAAGATCTTGGAAGTCAAAATTTGAAACCAATAGAGCAGCCATCAGCCTGGGTCCTTCAATGCCTGTATAGAGGAGAGCCATCTCACCAGCCTGAACACACACCCTGAAGAATTATGTAAGAAATAAAGAAACTTTTTCGTCTTTAAACTATTTGACGTTGAGGTCTATTCATTCTGTCAGCTCAACATATAACTAACACAGGACTTCCAATCAAGATGGAGGCTTAGGTAGACATGCTTTGCCTCCTCGTGCAACCACAAAAACAATTACAACTAAATCTCAAAACAAATAACACCCAGAAGTGTCAGAAAATTGAACTGTGTGGAAGTCCAACAACCAAGGACTTAAAGGAGCCACATTCATCCAGACAGGTAGGAGGGGCAGAGACACAGAGACAGGGCAATGGGGCAGAGAGGCAAGGAGACACAGTGTGGCATGGAGAGGCAGCGGTGGTGGCAGAACAGGCACGGTGGTCCCACAGTCACATATGGTGGATAAAAATCGGGAGGGATACCTTGGGAGCAGGTGATCTCAGCCCCACTCCAGACTGCACAGCCCAGGGTTCCAGCACCAGAAGATAAATCCCCATAACTTCTGGCTGTAGAAACCAGTAGGGGTTGGGGCAATGGAAGAAACTGCTGGATTTTCAGAAAACTCCACTTAAAGGGCCTACATGGTCTCGAAACATACACAAACTCGCCCACTCTGGGACTCAACACCAGGGCAAGAGCTGGCAGGGTGCCAGTTGCATATGCGGAGTTGGTGAAGTGACCAGAAATGAGCTAAGTGCTGGGCAAACCCCCAGAAGCCAGACAGCAGCACTGTCCCCTCTCTGAGCCCTCCCCCAACACAGAGCCACAAAGTGGTGAAATGGGTTGCCCCACCCTGATGATTACCTAAGGCTCTGCCCCACACAGTTTACAGGTGCCTTTTACAGGGAGTCAAAGCAGCTCTACCTAATACACAGAAACAATTACAGGAAGGCTGCCAAATTGAGAAGACAAGGAAATATGGCCCAAATGAAAGAACAGGGAAAAAAAACACCAAAAGAACTAAACAAAACAGAGAGAGCCAACCTATCAGATGCAGAGTTCAAAACACTGGT
>VMDR010004156.1:0-63189 GCA_007922815.1 Macrotus californicus
ACCTCACTGTGTTTCGTGGAAGCTTTAGGGTTTTGTTCCTGGTTCTATTAGAACCAGAAAAACGAAAAAGCTCCATTTGTTTAGACTCACTTCCAATTCCACCCAGTCTTAAAAGGCGACTGAAACTTTGCAATTCATACGGATTTTGAAAATTTTACTCTTTTGTCTGGCCAAAGAGTAAATGTTTATGGGTCCATGTGGTCCTTCTGTTAACAGTGTGTGATTCCTTCCTGTGTGAACAGCATTATCCAGTACACTCTGTGATCTCATTATTCCTGGCTCTGGTGAGCTGGTAGCTAGGCTAGTTATCCACGTCCTGTGCAGGGAAGGAGAAGGGATGAAGAAAAAAGAACTATTTGAAGTCAGAGAAGGGGCGGGATCAACAAAGTCTGGGGAGAGGAAAAGCCCAGCCCAGCAAGACAGGGCCAAGTCTTAACAAACACCGGATGGATGGACGGACGGACGGATGAGTTTCAGGGTTTCTGGACCTGAATGAGGAATGTCCCCTGAGGCCCCAGGCCAGGTGAGCACTCTCGTTATTTGCTCAGTAGCATGTGGGTATTTCTTGTGGAACACACATGGCGTTTGGCACTCGTATGTTCAGTGTCTCCCTTCCATGCTAAATTCTACGTCACCATGTCACATTATATTAGTTTCAGGTGAGCAGCCTGCTTGGGTATCTGTATACAGTGTGACATGAGCACCACAGTTCCAATTCTTTTATCCCTGTCACCACTGCCTTGTTAATTCTTGACACCCAGTGCCCAGGACACTACGTGTTCCGTAAACACTTGCCAAATGAATGAATGTGAAAGGAAGATAGGGCATAAACGCGAATAACATTTCTTTTGCCGTCACTATGGGCTCGCTGTTTTAGTACATGTTTTTCGTTCGATCTTCACCACTTTATGAAGTCTTATTCTGGTATCAGCATAAAGAAGCTGAAGTGCAAAGAGGTTCACCCACTAAAGATCTTCCTGCTAGTAAGCTGGTGTTTAACCTCAGGTCTCCGACTCTAAAACCCGCCCTCTCCCTGCCGTAACCTGTTGTCTCTCCTGCTAGCCAGCCGTTTTACTTCGATGCCTGAGTATTCAGTGTGTTTCCACGCGGCGCAACGTTCTGACAAGGGTTCGGGGTGTCACATCTCAGTTGAAAATTGTGAAATTAACTTGATGTGCTCTCTGATTTCCCTGAAGCTGTGAGGTGTATAAACAACCAAAGTTGAAATCAAAAATATTTTGGTATTTGAGGATGTCCTTGACATTTAACATTAATTATCTATCAGGAGAAACAGACAAGCAAGTAGACAAGTGCAATACGAGTAGAGAGTGGGGGACAACCTGGTGAGGTGCCTCACCCAGACGGAGCTCATATTTGAAGCAAGAGTAGTTTTTTTTCCTAAGACAGTGCTACAGACACTGAACGCTTGCCCATGGACCGCCACTGAACAGCATCACGAGGTCCCTTGAGCACATGTACCCTGGGCCCACACCAGGAGTCCACTCTGCAGCCGCAGGCGAGAGAACTGTGTTGGGTTCAGAGACCGAGGAGCCAGAATTGGGAGTCAGGCCTCTAAGAGCAGCCGGCAAGTGACAGAGCCATCTCAAGGGCTGGTCAGAGTGCAGCAGGATGGGGCTGGGCACGTGGAGGTCCTGGTGAGTGAGTGCCATGCCAAGTGTGTCCGGGGCCATGCGAGCTGGCGTGGGTTCCCGTAGGAGGGACTTCTCCGTGGCTGTGTAGGAAATCAGCCAGGGGGCCCCGATAACATGGGTCTCTAGTATGAATGGTATCCCATCTTACGCAGTGCAGACAGCATGCTGAACACCCGTGTGTGGTGGTCCTGACTCCAGACACAGTGATCTCTTTGCTAGTCCTCAAGTGTGCACAACATGACCGTGCCTCAGGGCCTCACGCTTGCTCTCCTGCCTCCCGGAATGCTCTGTCCACAGAAGGCTCGCTCACTCATTCCTTTCATGTCTCTGCTTATGTGTCACCTTGTTGGAAAGGACTTCTCTGACCGCCCAGTGCAAAACAGCAGACCGTGGCCCTACCCCCACCATCCCCCTTACCCTGCCTCATTTTTCTCCATCGTCCATATCGCTGACATTTTTCTTCTTTATTAACTGTCCCCTTCTGTATGATTTCTTAGGAGAGAGACCTTGTTTTGTCCACTGAACAAAAATTATTTCTTGAACGAACAAGTAACTAAATTTTACCTTTGTATCTCAAGCACCCGACGTACAATGGACAGCCCTATTATATGTATGTAATATGTGTCGTAAATTATTATTGAATACAATAGTGAAGTTTTGACCTGATCATCCTACCCAGAGTGCTACTCTCTCCTCCTCCCACATGCCTGACTCCCAGACTTTATTTGAACACTGAAGGGCAGCTCACTAATTCTCAGGCTGGTCCATTGTTGCATCACAACAAAATTGACTGTCCTCAGAACTTCACTGAACGTATTTGAACATGTTCCGCTGAATGTCAGCTCTCTCAGTGCAGGAAGCTTGCATGTCTCCCCCAGAGCCCAGCACAGAGTGGGTGCCCAAAACCGTGTTGTTGAAGGAATAAATAAATATTCATGTGTTTTGAGTGGCCCCACTGGTGTGGCTAAGTTGGTTGAGCATTGTCCCAGGAACCAAAAGGTCACCAGTTCGATTCCCAGTCAGGGTACATGCCTGGGTTGCAAGTTCAACCCCCTCAGTCATGTATGGAAGGCAACCAATCAATGTTTCTCTCTCACATGGATGTTTCTCACCCTCTTTCTCCCTCCCTTACCCTCTCTCTAAAATCAAAGATAAAATAAAATATTTTTTTAAATTCATGCATTTTGGAGAAAGAAAATTTAAAATTTTCTACTTTTAATTTCCTTACCTTGAAATTGGTGCTAATTCAGATGTAGCAATCATAAAAGTGCACATTTTTACATTAATTTGTATATATGCAGCATCTCAGGATTTTACATGTCTTGTCAAGCACTGCAGGACTCTTGAGTGTCCTGAGAGGACACAGGCCCTGCAGGGAGCAGAGCCAGTGACTGGTTTGGGAGAGAACCCTGGCTGCCCGCACAGCTTGGCTCCCTGGCCTCCCAGCATCCATTCCTGTCTGCCGGGCGTCAGCCTGGAAACAGATTTTGCCATTATTACTCTGTGTTTAAAATCCTTCAACAGCTTTCCATTATCTACTACAGGATAAAATCCAAACTTAGCCCAGCATACGAGACCTTGCTCAGTCTATCCTTGCTGCCACCACCCCATTCCCCACCCCAAGGGCTGGCCACCAGGAACCTCTTCTCTCCCTGTGACCAAGAGTGCCCTGCTGCCAGGCCTGCCTTTGCACTTGACCCTCCTCCCCAACCCCTCTGACCCACACTGTCTGTGCCCAAGTCGAAATTGCTGTTGCCGACAGGAACACAAGTAGTCCTTTTCTCGAATTTTTTTTATAATGCATCTAAAATTCTCCTCCACTCTTCTTGACATTACATCTCAAATTGCGATTGTGCGTGCCTCTTCCCCACTGCTCTTTCTAGCATTTAGAGATGAGATGTGGCAATGTTTTACTCACCTCCACGTGGGGCCGATAATAACGAAAAGAATGGTGGCTTCCATTCATGTGTCTCTTGAGGCGCCGTGCTAGAGGCCTTCCATACCTCCTCTCAGACCTTTGCAGGGACTCTGCAAGATTGGTGTGATGGGCATTTCATATGGAAACTAGGAAATGTCGGCTCAGAGAAGTGAGGGCCCTGCCAGAGCGTGAAGCTCTGGCTGGCATGTCCCTCATACTTGCAACCCAGGCCTGCCTGTGAGCACACTCCACGCCTGTCCCACTGCTCTGCAGGACCAACAGCTCGTGCTGTGTGCCTCATGAAGAAAGGCCAAGCTGGCAACGTCTCCTATATTCTTACCTCTTTATGTCTCTAAGTGTAACAGTGTTTTAAATCTTAATTAAGAAAATGCTTATTTGCTATATGCAGATTCTAACACACACACACACACACACACACACACACACACACACAGGATTGACCCTGTAATTTTTAAAAAGCTAAGCACCAGATTTGGTCCCTCAGCCCTGGCTCACTTAGGATTCAGCCCAAGGAACAAATAATTTTTGTAGTATAAATGCATACTCTCGGGTTTTTCCTACAGTAGACAAACAGCATGTCTAAAGTGTCTTGAAGTCTCAGGTTTGCTTGGCATTCCTGTCTGACTTTGGCAGCTCATCATAAACTGATTGATGACACTTCATTTTACCTCAAATGTGAAGAAAGGCCGGTTCTTGTGCATCGTTCCATGGAACCGTCACAGTGAAAGCCCTGTCTGTGCCCCTGGGGATGTTAAAGTGGGTTGAATAGCTAGTAAAAGTGGCTGGGAACCTTAGTAGTGCTTTATTTTAAGCATAAGAGCATTTCTCATTATGGAGTTATTTATGACTTCCAGATGCTTTTCTTTTCCATTTAATGATGGTGTATTTGCTAAAATACATGTCCAGTTGTTCTCAAAGAAAATCTTTCGTCCAGGTAGGTGCTACTTGAGAAATATATTTGAGCGAGCACTTTTGTTTATAAGGTTGTGAAAAGAGGGGAGAGGGACAGTGTTGGAGTTTACAAGGTATCAAAAGATCAAGGTGAAAAATTAATTTCGATGCGATTTTTAGAACATAAAACCACTTCGCTGCCATAGCAGCCTTTAGGGCAGGGTTTCCCTGTTGCAGCCTGGTGTATGTTGCTGCCACTGAGCAAAACCAAGTGTAGCTGAGAATTTAACACTCAGAGTAGATGAATGGAAGGGAAACAAGTGCCATTGCATATTTGTGAGATACAAATTATGCATCACTGACTTGCCATCTCTTGGCTTCTAATGTAAAAAATAAAAAGTAAGTCGTGCTCCCTGTGTAATTCTGGCTCACTTCCAGAGTCTGTATTTCTCACTGCCAGCTGAGATAAGATGCCAAACCTCTGTGCTGTTTAAATTTGCGCAACAACGCTTTAATACCCAGAGCTCCTCCTCAAATAGTCCATTCTCCCCACACTCAGGGATAAAACAACCACAGGAAATCTGGGAATGTGCAGTGAGCTCCGCTTAATTGATCTGTCTGCAGGGCCAGCAGGAGAGCACGCGCGTCCCCACCTCTCTGCTCCTGGCCTTGAGGGACTGTTTACCCAAGGGGCAAAGAAGTCTGCGTGCGGAGGACACCATGTTGCTTCCACAGCGGTAGCCGCCGCCGCAGCGGGATGGCTGCTGTTTCCAGTCTGCAGAGCCATGCTCCTTTAAGGAAACACAAACTGGTTTCCCTCGTTCCTGGCCCCAATCAGTAATCACCCAGGCTGTCAGCTGCCTGCAGTTGTCAGGAGGGGCAGCCCTCAGGAATCGTTTTCTCACAGAAGGAAAGTTGAAGGAGGGCAGATGGACGGTCGCTTTGTACATGCAAGTGGCCAGCTACTGTCCGGGGGGCATCAGGCTACGATTGTGATTTCTGTGCCGGGTGCATCAGCAGCTCTGGCTTGGGGGGTTTCGTCTGGACAGAGTGGAATTGCCGCAGACATTGTTGGGTTTTGGTGAACAGGAGATATTTGGGGACATTGTGCTGTTGTTGCAGAGCCCCACCATGAAGATCCAGGAGCACCCCAGCGTACCTGACACCAAACTGCAAAGGACTCCTCCAGATGCCGACGCCCAGCAGGAGAGCTTTGTCTCCGAAGTTCCCCAGCTGGACCTGACCGCCTTGTGCGATGACAAAAGCTGGACAGGTAGGCTCGCCCGACACTCGGATGATTTAATCATGGAAGCGCATGTATAAATTAGCACCGATGAGAGGCATGTAAGTGCGCTGATGTGTGGGGGAGAGTGACAGCTATGCTCGTAGAAGTGATTGCGTTTCTAAACGGCCGAGAATCCGTTCCCTGGCAGAGCGATGTGTCATGTTAAGTGCTGCCGAGAGTAATTGCAGCCTGAGAAAGAAAATGTGCTTGCCCTTTATCATCCTGTCACCTTGCAGTCCTTGTTTCCTTTGTAACTCACCAGGGGTGCTGCTGTGTGTGTGCCTTTTCTCTCTGGCGGTACCAAGCAGTCCTGAGGAGCTCGTATGCGTTTAGGATTTCATCTCAGTGTAACCGGCCGTCCCCCCACGCCACACCAGCCGTGAACGTTCTTCATTAAACCTCCTTTCCGTTCCTCAGGGCTGTTTTGGTTTGCTTGACTTCTATGTGTGTTTTTATGGGTAGGTTTTTTAAAATGCAGGTTACCAACATGAGGGATTTGCTTATTAAAGAGAAGGCTGGATGAAAGTGTTTCTTGTTGAATGCCTGTGACACATTGTTTTAGACTGGTTTTTCTAGAGATTTTTAGTGAGAACGCTAGAAATATACTTACTAGTAAGGAAGAAGAGGGCATGATCTTCATCATGTCAAAGCCATATTTCAGGAAGTTTCGTCAAGCTGCTCTTCTTTCACTATCCCTGTGTCCGCATCCAAACACATGCCAGTGGGCATCCAAAATAAACGCCCATCTGCCTCTGTGCAGCGTGTGTTCAAAGGCTGCGGGGAGGGAGAAACCACGCTCCGGGGTCCAGAGTGGCAGCATGCTGAGCACGGCGACTTAGCAGAGAATCACGACTATGAAAAAGCAGTCTTCTTCCAAAGTGCCTGGCTGTCCCTGTTTTCTCTCTTCCTCCCCTCCTTTTTTAACCAAAAAGTGCTCATTATGGTAATGATCTTAGATGAGGGACCAAAAGATGATCTCACAAGACCACAAGGTGAAAAATAGCAATTCCTGGCACCCAGGGCTTAGTGAAGGGAAAGCTGTTTTTTATTCCCGTTGCTCCTCTTTTCAGTCTAAGTTCCACGTTCTAGTTCTTCTCACGTACATAGGCAGTGGGGCGAGATTTTGTCAGATCTTCCCAGCTCGTGACAGATTCACTGGGGGCGGGGAGGGGGAGGGGAATGAAGGGTTTTTGTTTGTTTGTTTTTAATTTAATTAATACATTGCTAGTAGTGTTCTGTTGTTCGTTTGTTTTATGTACTTTGAAATAATCAAGTCTGTTTTCAATTCAGACCTTATACACATCACCTCCCCTCAAAAATGCAGTACCATAGTAGGCACTGTTCCCCAAATAAAAGGAAAAAGCAGGAGTCGAAACAGATGCTGTGTTTGGGCTTCAGAAGTATGGTCTCCTCATGATGTTCACATAAAGCTCTGGATAGAAAGTAGGATTTTTGGTTGGAATTCAGATTAGCTCCATTATCTTGATGATCTAGTCAGGAAAGAAGAATGTAGATTCTTCCTCTTCCTCCTAAAATTAACTGATTATTTTTATCTTGTTTAACTATAAATTTGCAATCTTTCCCAAAACAGTTAAAAAAGCAATTTTAAAGCTGAAAATTTTCTCCAGACTGGTTGAAAGTTAACTTACAGTTTCCTTAAAACTATTTAATTACTTATCCCCTATAAAGAACTTTCTTCCAGATAAATAAGAGCAATATGAGGCCACTAACATTTTATTTTGTATTGGGAAACTAAATGAAATTAAGAAAAACTTTATTGGGGAAAAGTACATTTCAACAGATTTGTGAATATAAATTGTGTTATCCATGTAATTTATGAAATGACATGCTTTAACTTTTTTTTTTTTACCAATTACTACATTTGTCATTGAACTTACATATCTTAAAAACCTACATAGATTCATTTCAAGGTCTTTGTGATCATTTGGTTACTGCTTTCAGGTGCCATTTTTTTATCATATATTTATTGAAATTCTAAACACGTTACAGCAGCAACATCACTGTAAGTATAGTCACAATAAAGAAATTTTTGCATAAAGTGTAGTTAAGTGAGAGCAATGAATCCAGTCACTAAAATATCATCTTTTCATAGCTTCAGTGAGAAACAAACAGAGTGTGACCTTCCAGGAGGGCGTACATTTTGCACTAATTTAAACAATGAATGCAAATTCAGTGCAACAAATGTGTAAATGGAAGTAATTGCTTTCAGAGCCCTGAAAGCCAACGTTCATCTGTGAGACCCACACCCAGTTTCCAAGCTATCCTTGCAGCGACCCCCTCTTTTGGGTTGGCCTGTTTGTCTCCTGTCCCCACATCATAAGTCACACCACTCATTCCTGTGGATTGCAGAGTATCGGGGAGACTTACTGGGCGGGCCCATGAAGAGCTGGTGTGCTCTGGTTTCTAGGACGTGTTGTACCAGAAAAACAAAAAGCAAAATGAAGCTAATAAATAGCCTCCATGGGCTACATGGAGTGGAACCCTGTCAAAGTGAATGTAGGATCAGAGTCTGATCCTGCTTGTCGGCAGATGAATAGTGCATGCCTACCCCATATGTAGCTCTGTGTTAGGGCACATTTTTGATTTGCCCACATATCATCATCCTCGTCATCACCACCATCATCACTATTACTATTTCCACTCTCCAAAATCCAAAAAATAAATCAAATGTACTATTCTTTACGTAAAGCCCATCAAAGTTGCATAATTGGAATATTCCTAATCAACCAATTTGTGTGGATTTGGAGGACTCCATTTGTGGAAGCACTGACCTCTAAACACTAAGCCACTCTGTTAGATTTGTCCTGGTAAAATTAATTTTAAAAGAACATTTCTTAGGCCCTGGCTAGGTAACTCAGTTGATTAGAGCATCATCCTGATACACCAAGTTTGCAGGTTTGATCCTTGGTCAGAGCACATACAAAGTATCAACCAATGAATACATAAATAAGTGGAACAACAAATCAGTGTTTTTTAGTGTTCCTTTCTCTCCCCTCCCCCTCTCTCTCATATGAATAAATTTAAAAAGGAACATTTTAAAGGGCATAAAGCACTCCGTATATCTCATTCATCACTTAAAGTTTATTGAAAACAACTTTGGAAAGAAAATTCTCTAAAAGAATGATAGAGAAGAAGCAAGGAATCTTAAAGATCTTCCAACTGAAACTTCCCATTATACAGATAAGGAAATCAAGACCAAAGAGGCAAAATGATGATTCAAGATAACAAAGTCTCCCAACTGCTCCCTGGATGCCGCTTTCTAAGCCATCCAGTTCAGACCTGGCAGGCAGTGGACAATCAAGGTCAAGAGCCAGACTCATTCTGGGTTCAAATCCTGGCTCCACTACTCAACCAGCATTGTCAGTAAACATGTCTCAGTTTTGGCCTCAACTTACCATCTTTAAACAGGTATACAGTCAATGACAATAAGTCATAGATATAGTGGTGTCTGCTAAGTAAGTTTGTTGCAAGGATTACATGAGCTAATATATACCAAGCGCTCAGCACAGTGCGGGCACACAGAAATCACTATGTAAATGTTAGTTGAGGTTCTTACTATCTTCCATAAATGTTTCCAAGTATAGTTCCAGGAAAACAGCCCAAGTCTGCCCCCCTGGAAACTAGAGCCCATTTCTACGTAACGCCTGTGAGTGGCTCTGAGCACGGCTGTCAGTAATTACGAGGTCCCCCACGGATTCGCCAAGGACTAGTCATGCCCCTTGTTCTCTCTTTGGTTCTCTCTCTCTTTCTGTCTTCCTTTCTTACTCTCTTTCCCACTCTGGGTTAGGGACACGGGGGCTGGTGACAGCCTTGTCAGGGATGTGGAAGGGATGTGAGACAGGCAGGCAGAACAGAGAATGAGTAACCGGTGAAGCAGTTCTATTTAAATGTGCAAATGGATGGGTCAAAGTCAGTAAGTCCTCAGCCCTGTTCTGGTTCACACACTTACTAATTACTTAAATGAGGCTATTGTGGGCCTGCTAATTAAGTTGGTAAATAGGGGCAGTGCAGATATACGAAATTGAAGGGTTAAATTTGGATTGATAAGGTTGACAAATAAGGTTCCTTCTAACTCTGACAGCGTGCAGGGCTATTTGAACAATTTAATAGAACTATCAGTGTACTAAGATTGAATTCTGGAACACCAAAAACCCCGTTACGAAAGCATTCGCCCCAGTAAAGACCCTCCCTGTGCGGCTGACATCCCTCTGTGTCCAGGATGTGCAGTAGCTGCTAGCACCTAAAACCCAGTATGATGACGTTGTGGCAAGCAGTGATGACTCTAAGTGACATAGAGTTGGAAATTGGATGTGGAAAACTTCAGCTCTCTTAATTCTGTGCAGATTTTATAGGAATAAATCATCTCAGTAGCCAGTTTTCTTAAGTAAAGAGAATGGATCCAGCTGGCTGAGCAGACAGTGGCTGTGTCCCAATGACTGCATCAGCATTAGTCACAGCTCTGTCCCCTCTGTTTGCCATGAATTCCCTTTATTTCCACGTGTGCTGGACTGTCTGAATTGGAATTCCCCCAAGAGCTACTCTTTTTTGTTACTTAGCTAGCAATCATGCAGCTTTTACCTGTTATCTCTGACCTGCTGTGATGTCAGCTGGCCTGGGCGGATTAATTTTTAATGGAGAGACATGCTATGCTTCTATGCAGAGTTCTTTGTGACAAGACACCCGGCTACAGTCAAAATTGCTGCACCCAGGGAATTCTGGTCTAGATACGAAAGCACGCTTATTTTATGTGGTTCTTTATAAGGGAAACACAATTTGAAGCCTCAGATCTTTTCTATTTTCTCTTGGAAAAATTTTCTTGCAATATCCATGTCTGTTTTGTTTCTCCAGAATTACTGGTTAAAATACAAAACATTTCCCAAACCAGTCATTGGGAATTGTCAGTGAACACACCCTCAAGGCCGGCTCTCTCTGCAGGCAGTGCGGTGAGGCCCAGTGCCGGGCGTCACTCCGCTCCGGCTTCCTTCTCGTTTCTGTGTTCAAGTGCCGGCCATCAAAACACGAGGCGGCCTTACATGGTTAGATCATTTCAAAGGAAAACAGGAGCAGTTGGTTTTATTGGTTCTTCAGTTATATTGAACTGTATATTGTTACCTGTCATTTCATAACTCTTTTGAGTAGGAGCCTTAAAGTGCAAGACCGTAGAGAGTAAAAGTAAGCAGAGAGAAAGGAGAAATCACATAAGCAATGCATGTTGCATAGGTCAGAAGTTCCTCCTCTGTTCTGCAGGAGGAGTAATGAGAAAGCATACCTTTTTATTTGTTAAGATTCAAGTACATAATGGTTTTCCATTGCTCATTTTTTAAATAAGTAAGTTCATCCATCCTAACCATATGCTGAGAAAATGTCACTCGTAAGCTAGACTTTCTTTAGCTATACATTTCGTACACACCACTGGTGGCACCAGGAAAGTGGCACATTCGACCTTCTTATATCAGTGAAGTGGTTGGTAGAGAACGGAGCCACAGAAAACAGCCGTGCTAACTGAAGGGATAAGGTGCGAGGTCCCATGGGAGCCACAAAGCACCAAACAGGCATGATCGCATCCTGTGATTAATATTTTATAGCTAATTCAGGGTCACAATATATCTTTTACTGGAGACGTGTTTGGTGAATGGTCACATGCACTCATTTTGTAAACAGAGACGGCACAGTAGAAAAATTCAGAGATTAGTTGTGACATTTTTAAAGAGATAACTCTGCTAGATTTGAACGATTTAAAGGACTTCAGGATCTTAGCATTTTCAAATTAAGTTTTGCTGAGTAGAAATGTCAAACTAGCCAGCACACCCTCATGCCAGTGTCAACACCAGACTTTGTTTGTTGCTGCCCGCTGTCCCGATAAGCCACCCTGCCCTTCCCCCTGGCTGCTGTGCTCCTTTGCCCCTCTGAAGTGAGGTTGTTGCCTGCCGCATTTCTGTTCAAATCGCCTTAACCCTTTCCGTGTCCTGGCTCTGCTGGCCCTAATCCTCGTGGAAAATTACTGCTGTTTTCTGAAACATCGTGGAATAAAAGATGCAATCCGGTGGTTAACAGTTCGATTGACTGCAACTTAACACTACATCTTCATCCAATTTTTAGGGAGTACTTTCCACTCCCCCTCTCCCCCCGTCCCTTCGCCACCCATTTCCTACTCCTATGTTGGCGGTTCTGAGCCGCGACACGGGGGAGGAGCCGAGCCGGCTGATGGCTCTGTACAAACCACGAAACGGCCCTGTGCACACGTCTGCAGTTGCGGCCACATCGGTGTACCAACATTTTCTCTGCCTCTTTTTGAGACTCAGTAGGCAAGAGTCTGTCTTCAACGCTGCTTTCATTGTTTTCAGAATATTTGTATTATCATCTGTGTTCTCAGATCATTTGAATCTCTTCTAAATCTTGAGAACCTGTGAACCTCATTCTACGTGAGGTTAATTTTTTTTTCATTAAATGTGCTTATCTTTCTTGCTACACAGTGGGGTCTTCAAAAATGTCAGACAGTCATTCTTGGTTTTGAAGCCCCTGGCACATTCTAAATTAAAGCACTGTCCTGGAGTCAGGAGAGATCGTTTCTAGTCCCAGCCGCTGTCATTGATTAGGTATTTGCTCTGGGTTTCAGTTTCCTTATCTGTAATCTGTTGGGTTGAATCAATGGTTTTCAAAACTGGTTGCATTTGGTATCACTGGTGCAGCTGTTAAAAGTGTGTGTGTGTATGTGTGTGTGTGTGTGTGTGTGTGTGTGTGTGTGTGTATGGGCCCTCACCTAAAACCCCTGTGTGATTGGTGCTGTGAGGACCCGCACAGCAGGAGCAGCGTACCAGCCCCTGTGTGACTCTGAGGTGCAGCCAGGCTGACCAGTCACTGGATTAGGTGTGGTGCACAGTTTCAACTGGCTCTGATGTTCTATAGTACGATCTTTTTAAATAAAATACTGAGTAAGCACTTGTCTTAGATAATTTTGTAGATTTTATGAATACTTTGATAGCTGAAGGAGCAACTGTTTCACGCTTCAAACTGTGGGAATCTCAGAATTTAAAATCATGGCCAAATCCTAGTCTTGTGTAAATCATGGTAATCCACAAATGCATTGACAGTATAACTGCTTTTAATGTACAGAGTATTAGAAATTAAGTGCCCTACCTCATCTGAGATTTATCTTTAAAATATGGTAGATAGGATTTTCTTAGTAAGGAAATTAATATATTGAAGTGGGTCTTGCAGTAAATAGAAATAGATATCACCCTGTTCTTTCCCAAAATCACAAATCAAGATCTTGTGCTCAGTATTTTTTTTCTTAAAGATTATCTAAGGTAACTTATACAGATTTGTCCTTTGTAAGATGTTCTCCTTTCCCCTCTTTTTGACTAATTTATACATGCCTCTTACTTTAACTGTACTGTTGAGCAGCTTCTAAACTTTCAACTGCAGAGCATGCCCCTTAAACATGCCAACCCCAACACACTAAGCAGAAGCACACAAAACAGCCTGCTGAACCTCAACAGAAGGCGCAAACTCACACGTGATTAATGCAGAGCCTTAGCTAGAGCTCTGTGCATTAATGAATGCATAGCCGTGATGCTAAGTCTCTCCCTCCCTGACACTGGCATCTCTTTTTTTGTAATGCCCTCAGGTGGACAAGTTCTTGCCAGTGATCAGCAGTGGGGAGTTGAAGCCTACACTATTGGCATGCCTCCTTCAAGGCTGTTCCTCGGGGCAGCCCTAGCAAATTCTCTTTTGAAAGCAAGTGAGGATGGAGATAGAAGGTAGATGATGGCTGTCAGACGATTTGGAGATTCTGGGTGGGGCATAGTGTCCCTAGTCTGGCCCTTAAAACTAAAATGAGAAACCACTGTGGGCCTCCTAGATTCAGGTCTTCTAATGCTCTCCGAAAACTTGGAACAATTGTGCTTTGAAGAACAGTGTTGACCTCTCACCCTCGTTGTTTTCCAGAGCCCACGCCTGCTGTGTCGTCATGGCAGCAGGAGAACATGGACTCTGACGAAGCGCGCCTGTCCCCACAGGCCGGGCGCCTCATTCGTCAGCTTCTGGATGGAGACAGCGACCCCATGCTCTCTCCTCGGTTCTACGCTTACGGGCAGAGCAGGCAATACCTGGATGACACAGAAGTGCCTCCTTCTCCCCCAAATTCCCATTCTTTCATGAGGTGTGTTTCTTTTTGTTGCTGATAAGCATATCCATCATCTCTAGTATAGTATGGCTGATGGCCAGCAATTTTTCTAATTAAGCTGTGAGTCTGTGATGGAACGTATTTAAAGCTCTCCCTCCCAGGGCCCAGGCTCCGTGGTAGTTTTTCGGCAGAACTGTGGCCCAACTGCCCTGTCACATACTGAATTTCCATCTGTACTTCCTCTCCAAAGCTCTCTCAAATTTAACTTTGAAGTCAACAGCAGACATTTCAGTCCCAACTTTGTGAATTATACATGTGAGCTAGAGAAGATCAGATCCATTTAATAGCGGGGACACAGAGAGCTGAAATCACAAAATCAATTAGTAGTCAAATTTCTTTTATCCAAGAGCATGGAGATCGATGGCACCCGCCCCATATCCATGCTCATCACTTCTGTCGCCCCAGTGACTGCCTGCTGGGGAAGCTGATTCTGGTGTGTCCCTCACAGGCGACGGAGCTCCTCCCTGGGGTCCTACGATGACGAGCACGAGGACCTGACACCTGCCCAGCTCACACGAAGGATTCAGAGCCTTAAAAAGAAGATCCGAAAATTCGAAGACAGGTTTGAAGAAGAGAGGAAGTACAGAGTGAGTGCCTCCTCACAGGGCTGTCTCCGTCCCCTCCTCGCCCACATCAGCAACTGAGGGGCGGTCAAGGTGAAGGGGGGTTTCCAGGGAGACTCAAAGCAAAAAGGCAGTGAAAACTGGGCAGTGAATGCTGACAAAGCCCGAACTTCACATAACAGCATTTTCCTTGCACAAGTGTATTCTTACAAATAAATCGAACACTGTACTGTGCATTTTGTCAATGTGTCAGTGAGCCAGAAAGGGAAAAGTCATTAAATGAGGTCTTTTGTTTGGCTACAACTTGGTTCAACATCATCTTCTAAAATTTCCTGAGTGCTGACCTCATCCTACTCTCAGCTCTATCTGTAGTATTTCCTGCAAGAATGGCAAAGAGGCCTTTTTCAAGGTGGCTGTGGTATAAAATGTCATATACCCCTCTGCTTTGTATTCTGTTAGCCTGACAGCTTGACCCCTACAAATAATGGGAATGGGGCCACCCATGGACCACATACAAGCCCGTGCTCATAAAAAGTCCAGCATTTTGCCTCTGAGGAATTCTTTAAAAACATCAGAGATAACCAGATAAAAAGAAGGATAATGGAATTAAACTAGTGAAGTTTGTCCTGATTGGTCGTGGTTGATTTCTTATTCCAATATGATTCAACGTTTCTTTCTGTTTAAAACAAACTGAGCATCAGACGCTTCTTTTTCCCAACCCAATTCCAAAAATTGACCTTAGTTTTCCTTTTCTCAGCCCTCCCACAGCGACAAGGCCGCCAATCCGGAGGTCCTGAAATGGACAAATGACCTTGCCAAATTCCGAAAACAACTAAAAGGTAGGTAAAGCCCTAGGCCTGTGGCAGGGTTTCTGTAACACTAGCCAGGTGCAGAATCCTTGATCTCGCCTCATGCCAAGTGCCACTGCCAAAGTATCCCAGAAAGACAAGTTCCTTAAAGCTGCTTCCCAGTGCTCTGAGCATTCAGGGGACACCTCCTCTGTGTCTTCCCATGGTCCCAATCACAGGGTGACCCAGCTTAGCTAAGATGCAAATTCTGTAGCATTATTTCCTTTCCCTAAATTGCTAATATAAAGATGGTCACTTCAATTCCATACTCAGTAAGTACCTGTTTAGTCCAAGGCCCTACTTCCTGTCATGTCAGAAGACACAGAGACACCAAGATAAGCATGAAAAGGATTTGGTCCCTGTCCCTCAAAGGGTTTGCTGAATTTTAGGAGATAGAGTCATTGAAACAACTAAACCGAATACAAGTAAAAATAGTTCCAAAATGAGGCATACAAGTCGTACCGAAAAGGTAGGCCAGCACTTGGGCACTGGATGGGTAAATGGCTTTAAACACTAAGAGAATACATGTAGGGAGACATCTGCCACATTCTGAACAGGGTGGCGCGGCTAAGGTATGGGTGTTAAGTAACGAGCTTTCTCAGGAATGAGTATCAGGGAGACTGTCCAGATAATCCAGGAAGACATTATCATTTTCTTGGGTTTTATATAATAACCCAGGGATTTCAACTAATGTTATAATTAGACACTTGCTGAAAAATAAGAAAGACGGGGCTAAGTAGTTATTGACATCATAGAAAAACAATTTGGCTTCTGCAGACGTCAGTTCTCATATATCTCCGCCACCCAATCTTTTTGACTAGAGTCCAAGCTGAAGATCTCTGAAGAGGACCTGACCCCCAGGATGCGGCAGCGAAGCAACACACTCCCCAAGAGTTTCGGTTCCCAACTGGAGAAAGAAGATGAGAAGAAGCAAGAGGTGGTGGACAAAGCCGTAAAGCCCAGCATTGAGGCCACACTGGAATCGATCCAGAGGAAGCTCCAGGAGAAGCGGGCGGAAACCAGCCGTCCTGAGGACATTAAGGTGTGGTGATTCGGTGAAAGCCCCAAGCTAACTGCTAACCCCAAACCGTCCCATTAACACGGTAGAAACATAAGGCGTGCCACATGGACTCCGATGGGAAGAGTGATGGAGTAACACCGTTTAAAACCTCCCACACCCGCATCTTCCACACTGTTAGATGTCTAGAGGCACCGATCAAACAACTTCAGTGTCGTAACTGCAGCTACTTTGATTTGGGAGTTAAAATTAAAAACAGCAAACTCTTGTACAGATTGCAGAATGAACTTGTTTAGCTTAATACACAGTTGGGTGACTGTCTGAGGTAGAAGAGTTATTGGGGACATTTGCGGCAATTTGTTATCCAGCAAACCTTTGGGACTGTGTAACCGGTAACTGTAGCTACCACTTGGGCCATTAAGTTAAGCCTCCTGCGTCTCACAGCCTCGCTTGCCTCAGCATTCAACATGCGTTTGCTGCCGCGAGAAAGTGGATAGGATTCTGCTGTGCTCTCCGTAGGCCTAGCAAGGAGTCAGGAATAGCTCATTCCTAAGTGAGCTTTGCATACCACTAGCAGGAGCTGTTGTGTGAGGATTCTTTTTAATCTTACTTTTTTTGTTGTTGAACTAAAAGGAAAAAAAAAACCAAGAAGTTGGAATGTTCACACGTGTTTCCCCTTTTCATTTCTCTCTCCTCGTGTTCTCACAGGACATGACCAAGGACCAGATCGCGAATGAGAAAGTGGCCCTGCAAAAAGCTCTGTTGCATTATGAAAGCATTCATGGCCGGCCGGTACGTGAGCGCACTGCCTTTCCTTTCCCATTGGGGTGGATCACCTGGTGTTAGAAATGGGTCTTCTGTGTTCAGGATTTTGCAAATAAGGTTCCCTGATGCTCAGCAGATTATTATGTTTTCACCGAAACTAAGCTTTCTGAGGGCTAAACCTGTGATAAGAGTTTCACCACCTTCAGTAGAAACTGAATTTGAGTTCCAAAGTAAAATTAGCTCAGAACTAAAATGTAGTCACTAGTGTCCTGCTTCAAGGGGAGAGTGGGGGTGGGGGTATAAACTGGTGCACAGAAGCCCTAGAGCGTGGAGACTCCCCTGTCCCTAGGTCTGCCTCCACGAGCGGACACCGGCTCCAGGCGTTCTTATCCCTCAAATAAATGTGCTTAACTAGAGCAGCCTGCCCTAAGATTCGGTCTGTCTGCAGTGCCTTTGCAACCAGTGTTTGTCTGTCCTTGGAGAAGTTCCAACTGCCATCCAGAACCCAAAGTGTGAGGAATCCAAAATACGGCTTTGCCTTTTCATAACAAGGAGCATTTGAGGCAATTTGTTATTCAGCAGGTGTTTACTGAGTGTTGTTAGTCTGGGGAAGAACAGTAGCATGTCAGGCTTCTCTCCTCCCTAAGGAACTTATAATCGAATACCTATGTCAGTCAGCTGTTCAGAATATTGTCAAGAACCCAGTAAAACAAGCTTTCAGAGCAGGTATAAAGAAGCCTGAAGTTTATGTTCACAGAAGGGGTTTTTATAAAACAAAAACAAAAAAACAAAACAACATGTATTTCTTTTCCCATTTCAGCATAGCCAAATAATGGAGCTAGTCTTTTCATCTAAAATTGGCTATTTTAAATAAAGAAGCTTCTAGAATAATTCACTAGGTCTGTGAAGACAGGGATTCTGGGTTTTGGGAACCTAATCCTCAGCAAGTAGCACAAGACCTGACCCAGCACATGCCCGGTACACTATCTGTAGCATGCCTCTTGCATGGTATTTTGGTTCTGAATTTATCAGGGCTAAGTTTAAAAAAGAAGCAGGGAGGGCCAATGATGATTGATCTTGCTGGCCCGTCTCTGCAGTGGAAAAATACTTTGCTTTGGGATAGTGGTCATGTTTCAAGCCAAGTTTTTTTTTTTTCCAAACCAAGTTTTGTTTTGGATTTTTAAACGCATTGAACCAAATAGTGAATGCACTGGAACTCACATATATTGTGAAACTTTGTCCTTCTGCACTGCGGTTTTCAGAACTTGTTGGTTCAAACTGAACTTCTAACAGTAGGCTCAGAGCCCGTAAGTATCTCCTCATGGGCGTGGCCACCAAACCGGCCCAAGGTGAGGGAGGCAGGACTTGTGTGTTTCCTTGTTTCCATTGCATGGATTCACGTTGTGTGTACGGCGAGAGACTCCTTCAAAGACTCCCTCGCCCGAGGCCCCGAGATCTCAGCTGTTCAGACTTAACCTGAAGCCAGTCCAGGGAGTTGTGGGCCACCGGATTTGCTGCTCTAAGTTGGCCACAGACTCTCCTTCTGCCTGGACCGTGGCCATGTGCGGGCATGAGGATCGGCAGACCTAGACTCAGAACCCAGCTCTGCTGAGACTAACTCTGTGACTGTGGGCTGCTCGGGAAACTCCTCAGAGCCTCCGGGCTTCGCCCGTATAAAAGATGCCTGTGACAGGTTGTCCTGGATTCTAAGTGACATGACAGACACGCACATTTCTCTGCAGAGTGTCCGACACTGAGGAGGTTGGGCATCTCGACTTTGCTGGGAGCAGAGGGAATTACCACGTGAATGATGGCTGTTGCTTCTGTTACAATTACATGTTCTGCTGACTGTGGCCTATTTCTTAAGTGATTGGATCAGGAGCAAGAGTACACATTTTTAGCACTCTTATAATTAGGAATATGAAATTTTAGTTTTGGGCCCTGTCTTTCTATTATCCCTTCTTTCATCACTCCGATGAAGGAAGAACACTTTTTTGGGTCAGATTCTAGCATCTCATGGGTCAGGGGACAAATGCTCTGGGAAGGTTGCATGTCATTTATTCCCAGTCCCGGGTCAGGCTCTCTGCCTCTCTCTGGAACATGATGCTCCAGCCTCAGAAAAAGCAGAGTCCATTTGATATCTGGCCAGTCTAAAAATCAGTGAACATTTCATTCTCAGATCCACGGTGTTGTCATGGACCCTGGACTGTAAATAACCTTTGGGTAACACTCTTCTTAAAATAAAAGTACACATACTGTCAGCCCTAAACTATCATTCCAAACCCCAGGTTTTTTAGAAAACCAGGTGCTCTTAGTTCATGAATTTTTGCTGAGTCCGCAGATTCTGATTTAAAAGGACACTACCTCCAAATCACAGGCCAAAACAATTACCTGCCAATTCTGTACATTTTTTAAGAAGGCTGTTTGCTTTAATGGTGCACTGTACCAACAGACTGACATTTATCAATAAAAACAAAACAAAACACTCGTTTACACACTGGCACGTGTTCCCTACTAATTATTATTAAAGGGTGCCCTTTCCCACATGTAAGGCTCTCATCAGGAGACGACATCACAGAGGCCAGAACAACAGACAGCTGCAGCCCCACGCGCCTTCTTGTAGGCTGCTGCTGGATGGCAGTGCAGGGGAGAGAGCGGGTTGCTTGCTCACAGCTTCTGGGTCGAGTCTGTTCCTCGTTGGTATATTTTAACCTTGTTTTAAAACCCTGGGAATTAGCATGATACTAAACATACCACATTCAAATTTAAATGCAAAATCTAAATCCACGTTTATATACTCTCCTCTGGTTAGCTGCTGTTTTGGGTTATCCGATCTTTGCACGGTCAGCCTACTCTCCTTACCTGCTGAGGAGGAGAGAGTTGCCATCTTCCAAACCCTGGGCCAAGACTGTGACAGTTATAAGAATCTACCTTATCTGCCTTCTCCTGCCAGCACTTTCATGAGTCAGAAGTATCCATCCACTCTTTCAAAGGCCTATTCTTAGTGAGTAGCAGAATCCCTGATGACTAAAGGCTCCAGAGTAAGACCGTCAGCCTCCAGACCATTTTCCCAGGGTCTGTGCAGCATCAGCCCGCCCTTCTGTAGGGGCTGAGCCAAGCCCCTGCTTTGTCTATCTCACTGTAGGTTAGCCTTAGGCTGGGCTCGGAAATCAAGCCCTGACAACTGCAGATGGGAGAAACTGTATTAACTTGTAGTATGAACAACCCTTGGGCTTCAGATCTATATTTTAAAAATAATTCTGGTATAATTCAAGTAGTATTAATACTCTCCACATCTCAGACTTAAAGATCTTTGGTATTTTTGGTGTTTAGATGCTTTTATCCAAGGCCATCGTTAACTTTTAGTGGAGTTATCATGAGTTTCAACTCTCCGTAGTCAAAAACTGAACTAGATCATTTCCAGGTGATTAATTCCTGGGGGTCATTAATTCAAAACATGAGCAATCCACAGATCATTTAAACGTCAGTGTCCTGAGCCACAGAATTAAGCCAGTGACCCCCTTCATCTACTCCACCTAGAAATGTTGGTTTTTTTGAACAAAAATTTAGAAAGGAGATTGGTTTCTGTCAAATTTGCCATATCTGGCTGATTTTACCAGCCAAGTCTTCTCCTATAAGCCAAAGATGTTGCTGCTAGCAACTGGTAATAGGGGGCTGGTCCTCTAAAATGCAGGCTCCTCCTCTTTTTTCTTCTATTTTTAGTATGTCTTCTGGCCCCTAAGCCACCTCTTGTTTATCCCACATGTTAGGTTGCACCGCATGTCACGTGCTGATGATTAAGGTGCGCCTCAACCTTACCTGCACACATGCCATGGGCTCGTCTTGTTTTGAAAAGATGGCTCCAGGTGATGCAGCCCTAAATTCTGTTCTCTTAACGTGTGAAACGGTGCTAGTCACTCCGTCTCTGTCCTTCAGACTTATCTGTGGGGGGTGTTGTGCTGTCCTTGAAGGAGAACGTAAAGGCAGAAAAGAGCCCAGATTATAGGTATATGTCCTGATGAATTTTCATGAAGTAAACAAATCCAGGTAACCAGCATCCAGATCAAGAAACAAAATGTTACCACCCGTCCCCCGGACGTCCCTCGTGTCCCCTTCCATCCGTAGCGAGAGCTCCCGCCCCACCAGAGAGAGCCATTGCCCTGATTTCTAACACTGTAGATTGGATGTGCTTGGTTTTGAACTTGATGTAAGTGGGACCTTACAAAGACCTTATGTGTTCTTTGGCATCTGGTTTATTTTATCAGCTTTATGTTTGTTTGGTGAACCCCAGATGTTGCACATAGCTGTGGCTCATTCATTCACATTGCCGTGTGGTGTTCAGTTTGGGGAATATGCCTTATGTGTTCTCCGTGTGAATGGTTTCCAGTTTGGGGTTACGATAAATAGGGGTGCTGGGATCATTCTTATATGTGTCTTTTGGTGAACTTCCGTGTTGGTTTGGTGTGTACTTAGAATGGATTGGGGTCCCATGTGCAGCTCCAGTACATGCTGCCGAACAGCCTCCCAAGGGTCCCACACTCTGCAGCCGTGAGCGTGCCAGTTTTCCGGCTCTCGCTGGTGCTGGCCACTGCTCTTCACTTCGGCCATTGCAGTGGGCGAATAGCAGTAACACCTGTCATTTGATCTTCAGGAGTTTTCTTATGTAAAATAACTTCCAAGTCTTCTTTTACTTTTGACAGTCATTTTTTTATGAAATGGTGATTTTAAAACTCCTTTTGGTGTGGTAGAAGCAGGAAAATGCCATCTTCCACTTAATACTGTGATAATAGGAAGAGATAGAGATAATTGATTGTTATTATTGCTGATGGTAGAAAATAAAGCCATAAAATGTTATTGCATAAC
Organism: Macrotus californicus; assembly: GCA_007922815.1. Lineage (NCBI taxonomy): Eukaryota > Metazoa > Chordata > Mammalia > Chiroptera > Phyllostomidae > Macrotus > Macrotus californicus. The sequence continues at coordinate 22,031 of VMDR010004156.1, forward strand.
TGACAGGATTCTATACTAGCTTGAGAAGTTTACGCAAAGTTTATATATTGTTGTTCACTTTGAGAAAGGCAACAAAGGATAATCCACTTATGCATCATCCAGAGTTGCTGCAAAGCTGAAGGCCCAAAAGGCCCATGAGAGAAATGGTCGAAGCTAATACTGCTCACCCTTCCTTACCTCTGTGACTCTTGCCTTATTATGACTGCGAAGGAAGTAAAATGCCGAAGACAAGCAGCGATCTCGTAACAGATACTCCATCTCATTCACCGTTTAACAGAGGAAATGCACGCATAGCTATGAATTGGGCGTACCAATTATGTTTGAAATATTTGGTCACTCATTTTGCAGAAATTTAGGGAATATTCCTTTTATGTCAGCCACTGAAATAGTTTCCAGGGACACCAAAGCACAAACTCCTGCTTTCAAGGGGCATGTAGTTTAAACAGGACACAGATATGTCAACAAATAGTTACTAAAGAGTATAAAAACGTATCATCCATTGGAGCTTCTGTGACAGAATACCATAGAACGGAGTGGCTTACACACAACAGAAAATTGTGTCTCAGAGTTTTGGAGGCTGGGAAGTCTACCATCTAAGTGTCAGCTGACTCAGTGTCTGCGAACAGATGCAGTGTCTGCCAAGGGTCCCTTCCAGTGCATCAACAGCTGCCGTCTTGCTGTCCTCACGTGGCAGAAGGGGACAGGGAGCAACAGGGTTATTTTTTATAAGGGCACTAACCCCATTCAGGGGATCCCACCCTCATGACCTAATCACCTCTCCAGGCCCCACCTCCCAAGACTATTACGTCGGGAATTAGGTTTCAACATAAGAATTTCAGGTGACACAGACATTCAGTCTATCGCAAAGCGTGTGTAAAATTACAAGATACACAGTCGGTGACCCCAAGGAGAGAACAAGCAGGTCTTCCAGAATGGGAGATGCTGGAAAAAGGGGGTGGCTCTTTATCTGGAATTTGCCAAACCAGAGCCATTCCAGGGCAGAGGGAACTAGACACGGATGTATGAGACAACCTAGTCTGTCTCTGGAGCTTGAGGTGTGATGGGGAGGAGCAGCAGAAGGTGAGAACTTTAAATACCATGTCAGAGAGTCTACCAGGGGGTTGGGCTTGATTCCTCCCCGCTGCCCAAAGACTCAGTCACTTAAACACGTGTAGTGCTGTGCCAGGTTTTAGTACAGAGATGAATCAGTCCAGTATATTATATCACAGGTGTTCCTTGAATACTTGCTGTTTGCCAGAATCTTGCTCTTAAGAACAAAACAATTTCATGGAGGAGACAGACGTGTGAAAATACTTGTTTACAAAACTGCATAAGTATTATACTAGAAATGCATGCTTTCTTCTTCCCTGCACTTAGTAATAATTGTCTGGAAACTCTGAATCTCAAGGGGTTTCAGACAGGGAACTAGTAATGATCATAGTTTTGATTTAGGAGACGCAATACTGCTAATGGAGTGATTTCCAGAGTGATGTACAGCTAAAGTAGATATTTTAAACATCGACTGAATAAAGCTAATCAGCTATAATAAATCTTGTGAGAATAATGAGATTTTGTTTGAATCATCTGTGCTTTCTCTAGGCCCAGAGCATGCTGGGACAGCGGGTAGCCTGACCACCAGAAGCAGCTTCTCAGCTCTCTTGTTCTTGCTTTTCAGGTAACCAGAAATGAACGTCAGGTTATGAAGCCGCTGTATGACAGGTACCGGCTGGTCAAGCAGATCCTGTCCCGAGCCAACACCATACCCATCATTGTGAGTTCACCACCCCTCTGTTAACTACCTGGTTGAACGGTCCTGGTTATTAATGGGGCCCTAGCCTGCTTTCTCATGAAAGAATAGGCTTGAATAGTTCAATGTACCATTATTATCTATGGCCCACAAGCGTGAGGAATAAAGAATTTATCCGACATGTCTGAGCCTACATTTGTCAAAAATTGAGCAAACCTGAAGCTGATAGGATTTTTTTTCTTTTGGGAGTCATGATCTGGCCATATGCATCCACCTGACACATGCCAGGCCGGCTCCCCCACCCTCTCCTTGGACGGAGCACCGGTGACAGGGCTGTGCTTGCTCCAGGCCTCTCCATGCCCAAGAGAGCCTCTGGTCCCAAGGACCCTCTGTTAGCAGCCTTCTCCCCCTCCAGGAGGGGGTTAGCCCCTCAGGAGTCACATCCAGGAGGAAATCCACTAAGGAGCTCCCAAGAGCAGGACCCCTCTTTCTGGAGGATAGAGGAGTGCCAGGTGGAAAGGGAGGGAGGCTAATGGTGCTTGTGAAGGTGCTCTCAGAAGCCGCTGTCCTCGGGCTGAGCCACTTTTGTCCTCTGAGTTTTTATCTTGTCAAGAGCAGGGAGCAGCAACTTGCCCTCAGCTCTGGGGAAGCCGTTCAGGATGGCCAGCTTGCTCTCCCCGCTCACTCCCTGCCCCATGAGCTCAGTGTGAATCCTGGTCCATCTCCTGGGACTCGGTTGCCTCTGTTTCAGTTGCCTCCCTCTCATCTCCAGGGACCTGAAGCCTTCCTCTGCTGGCTTTAGGGTTTTAGTGAGCAGACACGGCCTTCCTGACGTCATTGCTGAAACGCATATCCCCCTTAGCGGCTGCTCTTCTAGCCCTGCTTGAAGTCTCTTTGTTCGTTCCTAGGCCTAAGCTGTGGTCTTTAAATCTTTTCAGTGTGCTTGTCCCTGTGGATGAGGGAGGGTCCAGAGACCTCAGGCAGGTGTTTGAAGAAAGCTCCTCTTCAAGAAATTTCCTGCAGAATAAATTAGTAACTAAGCAATACAAGGATGAACTCTAAGGAATTATTTCCATTCCTCAGTCAGGAACACTTAGTGTCCCTAAGCAGGGCGAATGGATGAAGAGGGAAGTGAGAAACCTTTATATCACTGGATGAGCTGATGTTACTATAGTTCAAGCTCATTACCGTTCCCAAGTTCTGGCAGTGACCCCGATTGGGCAGAAGGAAGGCGGGAAGGAAGGTGTTTCCCGTCAGACTTTTTCCCGCGTGTTGGGTTGATGTGCTTGCGTGCTGTTCTTGCTTCATATGAGCTCCTTGGCTTGGGGTGGGGGTGGGGGGAGGCTCTGGAGTAAAGAAGCAGCTTGAAAAGACCTTTTCCTGGGGACTTTTGGTGGCAAGGGGTTAGAGTGCATCGCTGAAAGGCAGTAATAAATACCTGGCGGGGCAGAGCAGGCTGAGAGCTGGCGGGAAAGGGGAAGGGGCTCACAATGTAACCTACTTGTTAACACCTGTCGCAGGGTTCCCCCTCCAGCAAGCGGAGAAGCCCTTTGCTGCAGCCAATTATCGAGGGTGAAACTGCTTCCTTCTTCAAGGAGATAAAGGTGAAGACCTCCAGCTGCTCACCTCTTGCTAAACCCCTCGGGTTCCCTCCGTGTCTCCTGGGAATGGAAGGGGTTGTGATTGGGCCCTTCCACAGTAGCTTCTTGTAGCATTCCCTACAAATCTGCACATCAGCCACCTGCACAACCCTTTTGTGTTCATGTTCTCTGTTAGCTGATCTCCTTCGGTTCATTTCATTCCCCCACTTTCCTTGATGTTTCCTTTGTTGTTACTTGTTTTCAAGGATGATTCCTTTCTTTTCACAATGTCTTTTCGGTTGGGGTTTTGTTTTCCCCCTCTTTGGAGAATCATTTTTTCTTCATTTCAAAATTTTATTAAGTTAGCTCATTGCACAACTTTTTTAAAGATCCCATTTACTGAGTTCATAGAAAAACCAAAATTAACAAAGGCGGGATGAAAATACACAATGAAAATTATCATTTTATAGACAAGTGTCATAGGTGCCCCGGACAGATTTGCTGGTCAGTGTCACCCACTCTTCCTTCCCGGCACGCGTTGTCCTCGGAGCTAGTCTTGGAGCCTCTGCTCCATCTGTGAATGTAGTGCTGTCCCGGGGTCACTGGAACGTGTGCTCAGGTGTATTTCCCAGGTAACTGTGGGTTTTATACAAGCCATGCTTGTTCTCAGTGGCTGCTTTTGCTAGAATGGGAGGTGCCATTCATATCCACAGGTCTGTGTGACTCTGTAGGGACCAAATTGGCCTGGACTAGGATCACGCCCTTTCACGTCTTCGATTCTGGACAACTGATCAAACTGGATGGCCTTGCACAGGGCCCTAGAGATGAAAAGTCAACATCAGACTTTTTTTTTTTTAATCAGTGATTGCTTAAGTTAAAAGGGGGGATAAAACCCAAAGCAGAAGTGAGTTTGAAGAGTTTCACTTGTCCTGTTTCTGGGAGAGTTCCAAGCCTGGGGTGGTCGGTCACTCTTTTACTGTAGTTGGGAACAAAGGTTCCAGACTATGGGAGCCTCGTTCCCACAAAGAGGCCAGCGAAGAACAGCTCCACTTTCTTGCCTACGGCCATTATAACCGAGGTAAGGCCCAGAAGCTACCCAGGTTTCTCCTTCATTCACTTTTTTCCTTTTCTTACCTCTCAAGGGTGTTAAATGCTTTATACGCCTAATCTTAAGGTATTAGGCAGTGATGGTGCTCACTATTCATATTTTCCTAAACAGAGTTTGTTTTATGGAAATGCTCTAAATGTGAAATGTAGGTGACTGTGTTATATTGTTTCTTAAAAACTGGAGCCGCTCTTTTACAATGAGACTTGATGAAAGAAGACACGTGCCGTCTAGCTGGTAATTCCACACACAAATCAAGTCATTGTGGTTGAAGGAATGTGGACAGTGGTGTGTATGAAAATTAACATGTTTCTCTTAGAATCATGTGATAGAATTCTTACTGGATGAAAATGTGGTTTTTAACACATCCAAAATATGTCACTTAATATTTGCCTCATGAAGTGAATGGAAGACATACTGATGATGCTCTTGTTAAAAAAGGGCATTCTTCCAAATGCCATCCTTGACCTTGGCTGATTTCCTTCACAAGTGTATTTTGGCCATTGCTGTCCTACTGGCCCACTTGGTGGTCAGAATTTCAGGTAATTTTGCAATGATTATATTGCTTTTGTAAATAGTGCTTTTAGTTCATTTTGTTCCAATTGGCTGTACTTATTTATTAGCATGTAGTTGGGTTGTACTAATTCTTGGCAATTTTGATACAATTTAGAATTTGGTATGTGTGCAGATAAAAAGATTGTATCTAAGTGTGTGTTTGTTTTTTAACCATCCCTAGTTTAAGTGTTTCTGGGAAGAAACCAGCTGGGTGTGAAATAGAGCCAGCTCAAGATCTGAGGGCCTAAATCTTCCTCAGTTTCTAGGCCAGAAATCCTAGAGGTCATCTAGTCTGTTCTCCAATCCACCATAAAAGTTTCCTCTAAAACCTCGCTGACAGAATAGAGACATTATCCCTAAAAAAAAGATTCCATCTTTTAGCTTGACAAGTTTACAGAAATAAAGTAAAATACAATTTAATTATGTAATACGTCATTTTAGAATGCATAACAAGTTTGATAGCTATTTTATCATTAAGCACGTAATGAAAAATTACACTCATAGTTATAATTTATGTATTACTTTCCACTCAGCGTTGCCCTCTGAAATGGCACGGAATGAGCCCAGGGCCTCCTGCATGAGATCACTTTGTATGTTCTCAGTCATCCGACCTGCCCACTCCCTGCCGTGCCGTTTCAGAGGGCAACACTGAGTGGAAAGTAATACATAAATTATAACTATGAGTATAATTTTTAATTATGTGCTTAATTATAAAATAGTTGAAAATAGCTGTGAAAATTTTCTCTCCATGTTCTTCCTACTGTTTTTCCTATGATACGGGTTCCAGGCCATCCAGCAGTCCAGTGGCTCTGCTCTGTACGTACACACCAATTTATCTATATCCTTCTTAAAAATGAACACTCAAAACCCTTCACTGTTCTGGATGTGGTTTAACCAGCAAGGCGGAGGATCCAGGACTCGTGCTGGCCGGGATCGGATGAGCGAGGCCCTCCGGTTCTACAAGTGTGTGACTGTCACATGGCTGGCTGTCAGTGTGTCATGAGGGTGTTCGACTTCAGCACTGTGCTCCTTTGAGGCCAGATACCCGTATTTTGCCACACATAGTGCACACCTTTTTCCCCAAATTTTTGAGGGAAAAATACAGAGATGCGCACTATACATGGGTAGCACTAATTCTGTATCTGTGTAAATGTTTTTAATGCTTTTGTTTATGCTTATGGGTTAAAAGTGTAACTCTAGGAAGCAATGTTATCTGTATGTTTAAAAATAAACACTAAAAGTCTTTTATAATACAAAAAACAAGTATGTAAATATAGGTAAATTTAAAAATTTGAATTAAAAAATTGAAAGATTTTTTTTCCTGAAAGTTTGGGCCAAAAAATGGGTGCACATTATACATGGCAAAATACGGTAACTCTCTGTTGGGGGGGCTGGCCTCCACTCACTAGATGCTGATCTCAAACTACACCCCCCCTCCCCAGCCGTGCCCACCAAAAGCCTGTCCAGACCTTTCCAAAGGTCCCCTGAGGGGCCAGTTTGCCCTAGCTGAGAAGCGCTGGTTGTGGCCCCGCCTCACTGTTGATTTATGCCATCCCCAGCTTCCTCTCCCAGGGATCACTTATTGTCTGTGTCCAGCTTCTCCTTCCTACCCTAATTACAGGACCTCAAGTTTTTCCAGTTCGTGACTTTCCCTACTTCTATTCCAACCTTATCAAATAGAGTGAATCTAGATTCTGTGTTTCAGCATGCCAGCCCTCCCCAACCCGCTTTGTATTCCCTCCACATTTGTAAAAATGCCTTTTGTGTCTGCATCTAAGTGACTGATAAATAATGAGAAAGGCAGTCAGGTAAAGAGCCTGCCGCAGGCCTTTCTCGAGAACCAAGAGCCGCGCCTCCCCCACACCACCGTCCTGCAGATTTTCACTCCCAGCCCCCTGCGGGCGATCAGCTCTCCTTGTTCTTTACTGAAAGGCAGACATTGTGCCTGTCCCATCCAACACGGGAAAATCGGTGGTTTTCATGCTTGGCTTCAAAGGATCCAGTGCTGATCACCGTTTCTTTATCAATTGCTCATACTGTCTACGTGTTGATTTCTTTTAGAATCTACCCAATATTCACAGCAATGTGATGGTCTTAAAATTTAAAGATCTGTTTTTCCATTTCACTTTTTCCGATGATTTTCACAGGTCACTGAAAGTAGGGTTTTTTTGCCTTCATCTCAGAAAATCTTGAGTGATCACTATGTGTAAAACACTTTCTCAATGTTTAAGTTCTCTCAGGACCGTGGGATATAATCTGCAAGGCCTGCACACCTGATTCCTTTCTTATGTGTCTCGAGCTTTAAAACTCTTAGTAGTAGTTTATATTTCTCTTTTAAAACTAAATTACTAAGACTGTTGAACAGACACTCATTGAGTATCGACTGTGCATGGGCATTGGCTAAGCTTTGGGCACAGCATTTTGGACCTGACAGGTCCAGATCTCTGCCTCTGTGGAGTTTACAGTAGGTCAGGTGGTTCATCCTGGTCTTCCTCATCCAGGGAAGAGAAGGGGGAGCGGCAGGTTGAGGTGCACTGCCTGTGTGCCAACTGTACCTTACTGGGCACTCAACAAACATTATCTCAATTAAATCTTATGAAAACTACACATATAGGTAGTCCTGGCCAGTATAGCTCAGTTGGTTGGAATGTCGCCCTGTAAACCGAAGGGTCTCAGGTTCAATTCCCAGTCAGGACACATACCTGGGCTGTAGGTTCAGCCCCCGGTTGGGGTGTTTATGAGGGGCAGCTGATTGATGTTTCTTTCCCTCTTTTTCTCCCTGTCCCTTCCCCTTTCTAAGCATGTTCTCAGGTGAGGATAAAAATTTAAAAAAATAAAAACTACATAGATGGGAATTATTACTTCCTCCTACACAAAAGAAACTTTAAATTACTAGTTTAAAAGTCACTTTTACTCTGTTAATTTAAAAATGTTTTTAATAATTCAACTTTTAACAAATCAATAAGGAGGCATTTACTTCCATGGGCCAAGCAAAGAGATTAAAGTTCTGAAGTTCCCCCGGAGAGAATCCAAAACAGCCGCCTAGCTGTTGCTGATGTTGCTGCCATAACAGTACTTTCGCTGCTGTTATCTAATAGTCCTTTCTTTTCGTTTTTCCTGTTTATTTGTGTATTCACATTACTTCTCTTCAGAGTCATCATTACAAGCATGCCACACTTTGGTAAGAAAACCCACCGCAGGCAGTGTGCGCCGTGTGCCTTGACCGCCAGTGGTGACCTTTTAGTTGGGATTAAATCCTGCCTCCCCAGGTGGATTTGTTGCATTGCCGCTGAAACCACTCGGTGTGACTAGACAAGTGATGTTGTGCTTCCTGTTGTTCATGTAGCTGTACGCCTAAATAATTTTTTCATTTTTCAAGGTGTTAGGATATCCTCTCGGTCTGACTGTACATCTTGGCAGTAAATTACTTCTTTTAAAATCTTTCTTTCACTATGCTGTATACCTGAAACTAATACAAAATAGTACTGAACGTAAACTATAATTTTTAATTTAAAAAAATTTTTCATCTTTCAGACTCTGATATTATTTCTCCCTTCCTTCCTTAAAATTGACACTAAGAAATACTAATTTGACTTTGTTGTTTTTCCAGTTACATTATCGTCAAGACAGAAAATGCGACATTTTTCTTAGAATTTGGATGCCGAAAGATACAGTCATGGTGCTTATGGGAAGATAAATGTTTTGATCTTCTCAAAAGTTTCCTTGGATTTTGTGTGCCAGGCAACCACAAAATATTTTATAATCTCAATTCTTAAATAGAAAGGCTATATGGTTCAATTTCTGAGAATGTTCATTGCTTAATAAAAATTATTTGCTGAGATATGCAAGCCATGGACCCCTGAAAACACTGAGTGGCAGGCAGTGGACTTTGTTCCTCATTGTCACAGAGCTGGAAATTTTTAGATTCTTTTCCTTCATTTGACTGAGGGTATAAATTACACCCCTATAATGGTTGTTTCTTCCTACCCTCAGCCTTAACAAATGTTCATTGTGATGCACACTAATTTTTTATGGTTTTTTCCTTACAGAGTAGTTGTGTATAGCTTGTGTTTTTACTGTGTACATAGAGGTGTTTTATAATATATCTATAAGATACTTAAGTGTTGCTAAGTGTAGGTGTAGAAGAAACTATATGGTATCTGGATAATTTTTTAAGATTGTTCAGTGATATTGTAATGAAAGAACACCAGCAAAGGTAACCAGATTTTGGCCGGGGTTGCTGTGTATCTCCAGGAAGAAGAGGAGGGGTCAGAAGATGATAGCAACACAAAGCCAGACTTCGCAGTCACTCTGAAAACCGATTTCAGTGCCCGTTGCTTTCTCAACCAATTTGAAGATGATGCTGATGGGTTTATTTCCCCGATGGATGATAAAATACCATCAAAATGCAGTCAGGACACCGGGCTTTCCAATCTGCATGCTGCTTCAATGTATGTCGTCTTGGTGGTGGTGGTGAAATAGTTGGGTGAAAATAGCTTTCCTAAACATTATTTTAGTCTTGGTACTTAAGTTGGCCGGCAAAACACAGGTGACTTACCTGGGGTATATCTGTGTGGATAAACAGTAATTTCTTTTAACTTTGGCTCAGTTTTTTTTTTAATATGCTTCATCCTGTGTTACTTGAGGGAGCACCTGAGACCTTAGCTGAACGGTGGTCTCTATAAACAGTGTCGTGTAGTTCTGTACTCCATGGCTCATCATTTAACACTCACTGAGCACGGGTGTCATCTCTCTCTTTCAAATCAAAATATGAAAAAAGCACCATGGGATTTCACAAACACAGAGAATTCAGTAGAGCAGGAGCCTTGCTGGAGCCCTCGAAGCCAGAGCTGTTGTTAGCATTTCAAGGGACAGAAAACACCCAATTCTGCTGCCCCTCAGTTCCCGCAACAGTTTTTGCATTTACGTGCTTCCCCCTATCAAGTTGCACATTCATTACATTTAGGACAACTTAGATTTGACTCAATTTTCTTGAATTTTTTTTTTTTCCATCTCTTAGACCAGAACTCTTGGAACACCTTCAGGAAATGAGAGAAGAAAAGAAAAGGATTCGAAAGAAACTTCGTGATTTTGAAGACAATTTCTTCAGACAAAATGGAAGGTAGTGCATGCGTTTCCCTTCCCTCTCCCCCTCTGCACACAGACCCTTTTTCTCTTCTCTCAGGTCTGCGTGAGGGCTCCCAGGTGGGACCCGTTCTGCATCCTACCTGCAACCAAGTCCTTCGAGGTTGGCTGTGACCTGGTGGGGTTGGTGTGGTCCTTTGGGACCAAATGCTTCTTGGGAAGTGCCCAAGGCCGATGCAGACTGAGCTAACATTTATAAAACTAACCTGTCACATCAAATTCTAATCTAAAATGAGCAGCTTGAAGCTAAGTTTCCAGCCAACAGCACTGGTTTGCTTTTGTATTCTGTCTTAAGAAACTAGAAGAAGAAATGAGGAAGGAGGGCTCTAAATCTTGCTGGTTTTAAAGCACATTTTAATCAGCTTAACGATAACCTACAACCTTCGGACCCACTTTAAAGCACATTTTAAAAGCGAAGATGGTAGTTAAGTGAGAATGAAAAATATGCAAAAAGCAATAAATCCACCTGATTGATAGGGTGCTTTTCTCCAGTGAGTTTTGAGGCACAATGGAGTCCTTGTGTAACCTTATGCTGAGAAACAGTCTTCCCTGTTCACCAGTGAACAGTTCACCAGTGACTGCACACGGAACTTCTGGCTCAAGTCACAGCAGGAGACAGGACAGAGCAGGGAACAATTTGAGTCTCTTCCTTTGGAGTTAAGTCTGATCATTTTCAATTGATTTTATTTTAATCCAGATTATCTGAACAGTGTAAGTATAGTTTCTCAGTAAGTACCCTTTCATACTTCTCAAAAGTGTTAGGAAATAAAAGGACCATAAAAATTAACTTTGGGATTTAGAATGTGTTGTATTCCAGTTTATTTCAATTAATGTATACATTTATTTTTAGGATCTCTGATTTGGATTTGTCCTGTAATGACTTTCTAAAGATTTATAAATTTCAGACTTAAATATTTGCTTTTCTTTCTTCATGTGTTGTAAGATATTTAGAAAATGTAGGTAGACAGATAAAAGAAATCATACCTAAAATACTACTAATACCCAAAGACAAACCAGGGCTGGTGTTTTGATTCCAGTCTTCTTTCTAGGCATATTTTTGGTTCTTCTGTTTATCTTTTTTTTTCATATAATTATAGTCACATTATGTACAGGTATCCTATACATGAGGAACTATACAGAACTCTGTAAGTTTCGCAAGTATTCAGAAAGTGTTTTTGACCCTGGCAGGTATAGCTCAGTGCACTGAGCATGGGTCTGTGAACCAAAGGGTCACTGGTTCAATTCCTAGTCAGGGCACATGCCTGGGTTGCAGGCCAGGTCCCCAGTAGGGGGTGCACGAGAGGCAACCACACATTGATGTTTCTCTCCCTCTCTTCTCCCTCCCTTCCCCTCTCTAAATAAATAAATGAAATCTGTAAAAGGAAGAAAGACAGTGTAATTGACGGGAACTAGTAATCACCATAGAAGTTTACAAGTGTGAAGGACTTAAGATGGCACCAGGTCCGCCTCCCTCGTATCTGAGGAGGGTGAAGCCCTCAGGGCGCAGCCGGGGCCCCGCCATGCACCCTGTTCCCTCATTGCCCTGCGCCGAGAAGCCGCCTAGAATCATCTCCTTGAACAAGGCAGGGCAGGAATAAATAAGTTAATTTTTTAGTTTATTTAACAAAATAAATAAGGCCATGCTCTTGCCTTTCCATATTTGTTCTTTAGTAAGAAGGAAGTCGTGTCTGAATGTTTCCATGTGCGTTTCCAAGTGAAACGGGCGGCGGGAGGGCGCCGCCCGATGGCGGGCAGTGGCTTTGCAGTGGGGCTGCCTTTCGACCGCTTTCAACCTGTGTGGGGTGGGTGAGGGGACCTGCCCTGACGTCGTCCTCGTGGTTATGCGACATCGTGGAGACAGACCCACCTAGCACAGCGTTTGATTTGCAATAAGCTCTCCATTAATACTTGTGCTTATAAAAAATGTGTATAAAATTACTCAGTAAACTGTAAAGGCTTACTAGTATTATATGATTCAATTGTTGAATTCCAAGACTAATTTTATAGTAATTAGAAATATTAACTGTTTTTTAAAAAACCTGTAAGTTATGGCACACTAGTTGCTAAGTAGGAATTTAGTGGTTCATTAGATAAAATATATAAAGGTGAGAAAGCATTAAGTGTAAGTAAAGGATTTCGGTGTATGGAAATTGTTAATGTGAATTCATACACACCAGCAGCAGAGAGAAATTCCTACATTTCTTAGTCTTTCATACCATTCCGCAAGGTGCTAGATTAACTAGAAACTCAGTCGAATAGTGCCTGTGAGGGGAAGCCATCCTTCACTGCTTGTCTAGACCCAGCTCCAGTCTTGGCACTGGGTGACACTGGGCCACACCGATTCCGCAGGTTGAGAAGCTGCAGTGTTCCCACGTGCTGATAACCCACCTGCTGAACAGCATCCTCTAGGAGGCAGCCAACGATCCTCAGCCCCCTTTCCCTTTGTTTCCCTTAGAAATGTCCAGAAGGAAGACCGCACCCCAATGGCTGCAGAGTACAACGAATATAAGCACATAAAGGCAAAACTAAGGCTCTTGGAGGTGCTCATCAGCAAGAGAGACTCTGATTCCAAGTCCATGTGAGGGGCAGCCCAGCTTGAGTGAAGGGGCTGGTGACACGTGGTGGATGTGCCTCCCCTGCTGGATAGCAGCTCTGCAGAAACCGGAAGGCAGCCTTGGTGCAGGACCTGCGGAGGATGGAGCCCTTCTGCCTCCAGGCCTTTGGAATTGGCTCTAGATTGAAGAAGGCAGCTTGTCCTGGTTTAGGAATTTTGTTCAGGAAAGTCAAGATTCCTGTGCTCGTGTGCATGTACAGACACTGCAGTGGAAGCTTTAGCACCACCAGCAGTGACGAGGCACTACACTGGATGCACCATCTACAGAGAATATACACTGTTCTTCCATGGGTCCCTGAGAAGCAGGAGACCATTCTCAGTCCAACTGGCATGCAAACCAGCTCAGGACTTCCTGGGGCAAACTTGCTCTGCAGGTCACTGGTCCCTGGACCCCACAGAGTGGGGACGTGCATCGGAGCCCTGTTTCCTGCCTCGCCCATTCCCGTGACCCTCCCACAGAGCTGCGCCTTCCCCGAGTCGTGTGAATTGTTTCCCCGTCAGCTCTCAAGTAGATGGAAGCTGCATCTGCCCGGAATGGCAGTGCAAACATCTATTGGACCCTGTGTTTCTTCAAGACTTCCTCAGCTGACAAAGAACTGTGACCCCTGTAAGGACTGGATCACCTGCAGAGGACAGAGGGACTATAGCAGGAGCTACACAGACGTGGATTTTTAAATCTGGTAATGGTGAACGGCCTAGAAGATTCTTTCCCGAACAGTGACTGCACTTTATCAGCCCCCGAGTTTCACATCAGACTGGTGAGGCCGGCATGCTGTGGCAGCCTGGGTGGTGCTCGGCTTCATGTTCGCACCAGCCAAACGTCAAGGCCCTTGCTTAATTCTGAGCAGAAGTGGGGGGGCGGGGGGCGGGGAGAGAAAGAGAGAACTTGTGTTCCCAGCCATCTGAGGACTTGTGAGAGTTTGATTTTTTTTTTTTTAAGTAAACCTGCACTAAAATCCCCTCACTGAGGGGCAAACGTAGCCCTTGGGGCTCAGCCCAAGGCACAACCTAAATCACACTTTTTTCAAGGTCATGTAGGAAGAGGACAATGTTGTACAGCCATTCATGATCATGATTTTTCCAGAGACCACGTCACAAAGCTGTCTATATTAGACGTCTTAGAGGGACCAGGGAACTTCAGACCCCAAATCATTCATCTCTTCAGTGTGCTGGCTCACTTCGGGATTGGTCGTTAGCTTTTAACTTTTTATGTCTGCCCAGGGGAAAATGGGCTCCGTCCTGCCCGTGCGTCCCAGGCCCGCCCGAGTGCTTTCCGCACACCGGCACCACTGCCCGGAGAAGGCATTTCGGCAGCCCTGCCTGCCGAGGACCATGGTGCAGGTGGATCAGGATGCCCGCATCTGTTGGTACCATTGACTGTATGTGTGTGTGTAAAGAAAGAAAACATAAAATTCTGCTGGCCAGTTGTCAGCTTCAAAAATGGGTTCTTGAGAAATTAGTCAGGTTGTATTTATGGCAGCGTTTCCGTTGCTGACATGAGGGGCAGCCCTGTCAGTTGAAAGTTAAGTTGGGAGTGGGTGAGAAAGGACACACACCTTCAAGGTCGCTCCTGGACCTGTTTATGTACACGCAGGAGCACATGTTGGAGGTGCCCTGGTTCAATCTACACACTTAAAGATGGTACCTAATCCTACAAACTTAAATGTGTATGAAAATATAGTTTGGTATTCTCTGCTCTACTGTTTACATTGCAGATGGCTATCATTTCAAGGAGTTATATTATAAATAAATGCACTTTAGGACATTTTCTATTTTTGAAATCTGAACATTAATCATTCATATGACCAAAAATTGTATTTTTTAAAAGAAATGTGTAGTCTGTTCTTTGTAATTGTTCTTAAATGAGCTGTAATATAAATCATTGCCAGTTAACTTTAAAAGGCACATCTGTTTAATAAGAGTATTACTTTGAAAATGCTAACATGCTACAGAATTTAAAACGAGGAAAAGCTATATAAATGAGAAGCTTCTAAATGTTTTGAAATCTACTGTTTCTGCCAAAGGTAAATGAAGTGAAAGATTTATTCAGAAAACCCCATTCAAATTTATATGATTGAATAAAAGAAACTGTACGTGGAATGTTGTGTTTTCCTTCGGAATCTCTAACAATCTACATGCCTGGTAGGACAGCGCCCAGACGCGGGCGGAGGGAGGCCCTGTGCTCACTCCAGGACCTGTTGGTTGGTTCTGCCTGCCAGCAATGCTGAGGCGAGCCTGTTGCCACAGCAACCACTTCTGCGGCTCAGGGTCTCAAGGCCCTGGAGGCAGCGTCTTAATTGGCTTCCCACAGAATACTCTGGACTGTGTGGTTTTTTCCTTTGCTCTCCTGGGAACGTGTCTGTGTTTATTACCACATGCCAACAAAATAAATGTCAAGGGTTATTTAATAACAATAAGTAAAGGGAAAGCATGAATAAACTTGATTGTGTGGTTGTAAGATTCGGAGATAGAAGAGGCTTATAATTTTTGCAAGAATTTGCTTTTATTGTGCTTAGTCTGGAATAGACACTGAAATGGATGTTTATATGAAGTATGGTATCATTACTGCATTTCATCTTTGAGTCATTTAGTGCAGAATTCACTTTTCAGTCATGAAGGCACAAGGTGTAGCGTGAAGGGCCTGCTTAGACGTTTTCGAGACGGCTGAAGTTTGTCTGGAGCTGTGAGAAAGCCAGCCCAGTCTGTGCTCTCCAATTCAGAGAAAATTTCCCTGAAAGGCCAAATCAAATTAGATCTCTTTCCTTTGGTTACAAGTCTGCAGCCAGGACTGGCACTGCCGAGGCGGGGGTCAGCGGCGTCTCCATCTGTAACATCCGTGCGACCTTGGCTTTGTTTCATTCCGCGGCCGCATTGCACGGTGGTCGGGGGCAGAAGGGCCTCTTGCGGCGGGTGTTTGCTCCCAGCGCTGGCACTCCTAGCCCAGGACAAGTGCTTCAGGGCTGTGCTTGTGTCCTGAATGTGGCACTAAGATGTCCTGAGGCCAGCAATCTTGGAGCCCCTGAGGGCTGAGCATTTGCTCCTGTGGCTGAACTTGGAATTCCTTATAAGGCAAATATTTACATGTATTATGAGAATCAAGGGCTGGCCATGGTGCCAATGAATTTGGTTCTTTCTGGGGCTGTCTGGGTCTCCATAGACAGAATTGGGCCCAGTATCTAGAACTGATCACAGATTTATTTATAAGGAAAACCAAACTTTAAAGTTTGTTGATTAGGTTTTTTTAGTGCTTCTAATCTGATAATGAAGATGCCATTTCTCTAAGGGTAACGCCTTTCACTTTAATAACTGAATGCCATAAACTGAGCTGTTTTGTGGAAATCCGATGGCCGTCTCAATTCTACTTTGCTTCCAAGAGGGCTCTCCCTGACACCCTGCGTCTGGACTCTTGCCCTGTAGGGGTAGGGGCAGGGGCAGTTTCCAATCCAAGATGGGCACGGCCTTCGTGCCCTTGTTGAGCATCCACGTGGGTAAATCAGCAAGGAGGGCAGAAGTGTTGGAGCGGTGTTGCCTCTGAAGCCCATGGGTTTCAGAAAAACCAGAATGTGCTCTCCTTGTCACGCCCTTCTTTTATTTTTTCCCCCACTCGACCCTCCAAAGGTGCCAAAGAGCATATTTTGTCCACAGACAGGGCGGCCGGCCTGGCCAACTCCCGACGAGAGTGCTGTGTCTGTGGCTGCCGCGTCGTCGATCACTTTCCCGGCGGGAGATCTGCTCCTGTGGGCACCGTGACCCCTCTGAACAGGTGTGTGCAGACGGGCTGAGGTCACCTACGGGTTTGCACAGGTGTGTGTGTGAAATGAACTGTGCACATCCACAACTCATATTGCTGTGAAGCTGCAGTTATGTCTCTAGAGAATCTCATTTTGCCTGGAGTCCAGCCAGTCCTGGTCACACGTGTGGCTCGAGAAATCGTTTCGGCAGATCTAACTCTCCCTCCGAAAGCACCTCTCCAGTCACAAAAACCTCCAAGAATGAATCCAATTTTAGTAAATAAAATGGGGCCAGAACAATGCTGGAAGCAGAAAGCATTTGAAATTTGAATTGTCCTTTTTAAAAATATAAACTAAATGAAAAATGTTGTGTGCATTTTTGTACATGACTCTATTTCGTATAACTTTAAATAAAGCATTTTGAACTGTGAATGTTCTGAAACTTTTGACAGTGTCAGGAACGGGTGACTGGACTGCCTGCCTGTGGGGTCTGGCCTTCCCCTTCAGTGACAAGTCAGGCTGTTCCCTGAGCCCCTCAGAAGCCTCGTGAGGATTATGTGTCTGTCATCTGTCTCCTGGAAGGGCACCGAGAGGTGAGGCGGCCTGGGTACTAGCTAGACGTGCCGGTGGCCATAGGTGGGAAAGTGGGCTTGTGCTGTCTGCTCAGCTGCCTTTGTTAGAAGAACTCATAGAAGGAGCTGATGAAGAGCAGTAGGAAAAATAACAAAAAAAAGTGTAAGTTTGTTTCCATGGTCTGTTTTGTCATCAGGGGTAAACACATTAGCCATTTACAACTCTGAAGCTAATAAGGTCACCAGGAAACTGGGACTCCAGAGAAAAGGCACATTTCACCCTTTGCGTCACCTATCACAGGCTGGGTGCTCCCTCGGGAAAACCTTGAGCAGCCTCCAGAGGCCCCTGCCCCACCTTCCAGCAGAGACACGACACCTCCGTGGCCCTTCAGTCTGCTGGTGTTCTTTAAACTCCACACATTGTAGATGCTGTGTGGCCAAAAGTAGATGTGAAAAATATATTCAACTCAACGTTTCTTTTAAATGAAGGCTTGGAGGAAGGACCTTGTCCTGACACCAGGATTCAAGCTGATATCTGACGTCCGAGTACAAAGACTCATTACCACTAATGATGGTACAATTTAACACCATTCTGCCAAAACTGAATAATTTCACTTTTGAGACACTGGGTCCAAAGCAGTAAAATCAGGCGTAAGTGTCGGGCAGCAGTTTGCGACCCTCATTTTCATAAATCATATTTGATGGTGCCACTCTGAGGGCCAGGCAGTGATGCTCCCCCAAGTCCACCAGGGTCTGCGGCCTGTGACAGAGCCTCATGGCCCCGTGAAGCCCCCAGCAAAGCCCCTATCCTGTAAGTTTGCAGCTCTGTGGACCACCTGCATGGGAGTTTCGGAAGGGAGAGCCGCACACGCACGGCGGGGCTGGAAGCTGAAGGGGAGAGGCAGTTCCTGTCAGTACTTCTAAGGGCCTCCTCATCACCTCTTCTAGAAACAGATTCTGCATCTTGTAAGACGAAATATGTCAGAGTTGTCCCTAAGCTGGGGCAGCTGTTCAAGCCTATAGACACTAGAATTTCATGTTCGTAAAAGCCAGAAGCCAAAATTCCAAAATGCATTTTTAGAGTCCTGGCTGGCAGGCGGAGAGGTGGAATTTGCAGGAACTGGGGTTGGTGACAGGTTGGATCCCACTTTTCCTTCTCAGCTACAGGGCATGTGCCGCAGGCTGGCTCCGCGTTGGGCAGCGCCTGCCCGGGGACACGGCCCAGAGTGAAGCCCCCCTGCACGGAGTCTGAGACCACTCAGACCTCCGTGTCTAGGTCGGGCCTACGCACATCAATTAGATGTTACTGTGAAGTCTGACACTCAAAATACTTCAGATGTCTAAATTTTTCTTTTAATTTCTCAAAAGCAATTCAAAGATGTTTGGAAATCCTTGTCTTGCTACAGGTTCTGCAGCTTTGAGTACTCCTTGATGAGCTATTTCGAGACGTTATGATTTTTTTTTTTTTTTGGTAACTTTGGTAACTTGAAGACTTTAAAATTACTGGACAAGATTAGACAAAGGCGGGGGTGGGGAAGCAAGGGTCAGAGTGAGGGACATATCCCCCTCTGGCAGCAAACAGCGGTGCTTCCTAAATATGAAATGGGAATGGCTGGGGCCTGCGGGGTCTGGCACGCTTCCAGGTGCTGCTGCACGGCTGGCGCAGGACCTCACCTTCAGTGGAGAGTGCGCCCTGAATCCTCGATCCTTGCGGAAGGAGCAGCTCTCCCCGAGTCATCCCTGACTTAGCAGAGACCTGCGCGCCACCCACAGGCCGAGCGCCGCTCGACGCTTCAGGCCCAGGCTGGGCACCGGCGGCTGAGCCCTACTTTCTCTCCCCACGTCTGTGTGTCCGAAAAATGGAAACAATCATCGTACCTGCCTTTGGGGTAATTACTTGGACGAACACAAAGTGAGCACACAATAAATCGATAAGTGATGGTGGTGAGTTATCATCAGCTTTAAGACAAAGATTCTTTCTAGGCCAGAGTCCAACAGGCATTTTGAATGGCTCTTTGCAGAAAAGGAGCGGTGTTCCCCACGCCACGACCTGTGGTCGGGAGCGGAGAGCACCTGCAACACGGTAATACAACCTAGTGCCACGGGGGCGAGCCAGACTGTGAGAGCGCTGGCCCGTTTTCTCGGAGGGGAGGGGGGACGAAATTGTGGCTACCAAATATTCTCAAGTAAATTGCATCAGGACCTGTGGGCGGCTTTCTCAGAAGGATCTGTGCTGGTTCCGGTCCGTCCCTCCCAGAGCAGGGCACAGTTCCTTTAAGTCAGCTTCTCCCCCAGCACATTTTGGGAGGTCAGACATGTAAAAAGAATGAACTGCCTGGGCCGGCCGCCGAGACCAATGTGGGAACGCCTGAGTCCTGTGGCGTAAAGGAACAGAATAACCTTTGAACTGATTTCTGGGTCAGCTGCTGTCCCAGAATTTCTGTCTCGGGGTGTATTTTTAAATAACCGAAAACAAGGCTTACCCCAGGGAAGACAGCTGCTCCGATTTTGGCAAGCTCCTAATTAGACCACATTTCACCAAGCCTGTGGGCAAGGCTGAGACTGGGGCAGTGCCTGCGTCCCTCATCGGCCCCGGGAGGGGGGAAGCGGGCAAGGAGGGGTGGCAAACCAAAGGTGCCACTGCTCGGGCCAGCAACAGGGCAAGCTTCGGGTTCAGATGATTTCTCAGTCCCCTTGAATGAGGCCCTGCCCCCCATTGCCTTGGAAATCCAGCAATTTTAGGTCTCCTTTCCAAGTCTGCCAGTGACTTGAACTTGAGTGTCCTTGAGCCTGCTGCATAAACATCTGAGCTCCTGAGAACGTCCAGGCATAAAAGGTCAGGAAACCCGTTTTTAACAACACGAAGACGCTTGGTGAAGGCAAACCTGTCCTGCTGGGACCCGGAGCCAGGACCTAGTTGGCACTCACTGTTGACCTTCGCCTTCAAGAGCTCTGGCCTCAGATGACACCTTGGGGAACGGGGTTAGTATTTCCAAAGCTGTTACTTAGCTCTCTTTCTCTCCTAATCCTAAAGAAAAGGTGACCGTGAGAGGCTGATCTGGTTTGGTGTTTGCCTCTGTCTGAGTTAGTGTGCGCACGTTTTCATTCTTAATTACATTTCTCAGGAAGCTCATCACCAGTGGTCCTGCATCAATAATTAGCATAGACTGTATCCACCTCCCCTGGGATTAGGCACTGGAAAATCAGGTTTAAAAAATCTGAAGACCATGTGATGATGCACCCGGCCAAGCGTCCAGCCACACTGAAAAGAAAAAAAAAGTTGACGTCTAAACTAATTTCCTCTGCCCTACACATACCTCGGGAGACACGCCCCATTACTCATGGGAGGAAAGAGGGCACCCAAACCTGGGTTAGCTAACCCGAGGGACAGGCTTAGTGATGCGGACCCAAAGAGCCCGCCCTCGACGGGGTGGCCACCTCCTCCAACACCTGTCCTCTTGCGTACCCTGGTCTCTCACTGCACAGGCAATGCCATTCCAGGTGGAAACCACCAGCCCAAACCTGCCTCAGGTGCAGGCGAGCGGCCCCTACCTACATTTGAGCCCGTCTGGATGAGCATCCCAAAGCAGAGACTTGTAGTCAGAGACCAGCATTTGCCACACCTTTCAGAAGGCTCTGCTCTCCTGGTGTTGACTGATCCCTCGAAACCTGGGCTGGAAAGGTGCTGTGGTGGCTTCCATGTCACTTACAACTCGAGAACTCTCTTGATCTAATCCACAGGAAAATTTCCACCTTTTCTGAAGACAGGGGGTCTACTCCCTTCCTCTTCTTCCTTACGACTTTCTCCTGCTCGGCTCTGGGCGAGCCTGTTGGCCGAGAGAAGGCTGCAGGGGGAGCTGCCCATGGCTCCCATCCATGCTCCACAGAGATACCTCTTAAAAATGGAGACGTTCACAAGCAGGAAGACTCACAACTCAAGCAACCTGGGCCACTAACAAAGAGAAGGTTTCAAAGGCAACAAGGGCATCATGTTCTTAGATAGTTTAGGGGCCTAACGACTGGATGAAAATCCGATTGAAAACTGGAGAAAACTCACACATTTCTTTTTAAGAAGACATGATAAAATTCTTGAGATCAATTTGTATTTCATTTATTTTACTTTTTCTCCTACGCTTGACCCTAACACAAAATATTCCATTCATGAGGTTTCACCTCAAGTCTCTTTTGGTGTTCTGCCATATGCCCTTCCCCCCTTCCCCCTCTTCCTCTGTCATCTCGTTCACTGTCATTTCACTGTTTTTCCTTTCATTTCTTCCAGTTTTATTGAGGTGTTATTGCATATAACATTGTGTAAATTGAAGGTGGACAGCATGTTGATTTGATGCACTTACACACTATAGAACAGTCACCACCAGAGTTAGCTAACACCTCCGTCATGTCAGACATCATGTGTTCTCTTTTGCAGCCAGAACATTTAAAATCTCTCTTAGCATCTTTCAAGTACACAATACATTATTAGCCATGATTACCATGTTCTTTAGTTCCCCATAATTTATTCATCTTATAACTTGAAGTTTAGACTGTTTGGCTAACATATCCCCATTCCTCCCACCCCAGCCCCTGGTTAGACACCCTTAGAATTTTGATAGGGATCACATTGAATCTATAGATAGCTTTGGATAGTATGGACATTTTAACAATATGAAATCTTCCCATCCATGAACAGGGCATATCTTTCCATTTGTTTATGTCTTCAGTTTTTCTTTTTTTTTTTTTTAAGATTTTATTTATTTATTTTTTTAGAGAGGGGAAGGGAAGGTGAAAGAGGGAGAGAAACATCAATGCGTGCTCCTTACTGGGGACCTGGCCTGTAACCCAGGCATGTGCCTTGACTGGGAATCGAACTGGTAACCATTTGGTTCTTAGGCCGGCACTCAATCCACTGAGCCAGACCAGCCAGGGCATGTCTTCAGCATTTTTCATCAAAGTCTTGTAGTTTTAAGTGCATAGGTCTTTCACCTCGGTTAAATTTATTTCTATTTCATTGTTTTTATGCCATTATGAATATGATTATTTTATTTCTTTTTCACATATTTTATTGCTATTGTATAGAAACACAACTGATTTCTCTATGTTGATTTTTATATCCTATAACTACTGAATTGGTTGGTTAGTTCTAACTTTTGATGGAGTCATTAGGACTTTTTAAATAAAATCACATCATCTGCAAACAAAGACAATTTTACTTCTTCCTGATTTAGATGCCTTTTTTTTTCCTTGACTGATGGCCCTACCTAGGACTTCCAGTACCATGTTGAATTGGAGGGGTGACAGTGGACACCTGTGACCTGTTTCCAGTCTTGAAGGACAAGCTTTCAACCTTTCTCAGCTAAGTATAGTGTTAGCTGTGAGCTTTATTATGTTCAGGAATGTTCCTTCTATCTCCGATTTATTGATAGTTTTTATCATGACAGTATGTTGCATTTTGTCAAATGCTCACTCTGTACCTATTGAGATGATTATGTGATTTTACCCTTCATTCTGTTAGTGCGGTGCCTCATTTTGATTGGTTTGCATGTGTTGAACCATTACTTTCATTCCAGGGGCAAAATCTCGATCAGAGTGCACGATCCTTTTGGTATTCGGTTGTATTTAGTTTGCTAGCAATCTGTTGAGCATTTTCACATCAGTATTCATGAGGGACATTGCTCTGTAGTTTTCTTTCCTTGGAGCATCCTATCTGGCGTTGGTATCAGGGCGATGCTGGCCACGTAAAATGAAACAGGGAGTATTCCCTCCTCTTCTGTTTTTTGGGGAGAGAGATGAGGATTGGCAGTAATTCCTCTTTAAATATTTGGTAGAATTCACCAGCAAAACCATCTAGTCTTGACCTATTCTTATCAGTAGTTTTTTGCTGATTCAATCTCCCTGCTCACTGGTCTGTTCAGATTTTCTATTTCTTCAAGATTCAGTGTTGGTAGGTTGTATGTTTCTGAGAATTTGTTTCTTCTAATTAGGTACTAAAAATTAGATTATCGCATTTGTTGGCAAATGATGGTTCATAAGAGTCTCTTTTATGACTCTTTGTATTTCTGTGGTATCAGTTGTAATATTTCTTCTTTCATTTATAATGTTTTTTATTTAGTCTCCTCGTTCTTCTCAGGTTAGTTAAAGGTTTGTCCATTGTTTATCTTTAAAATGCCAGCTCTTAATTTTGTTGACCTTTTCTGTAGTTTTTCTGGTCTCCATTTGATATTTATTCTGCTCTGAATAATTGTTATTTCCTTCCTTCTACTAACTTTGGACTTAGATTTTCTTTGTCTAGTTCCTTGAGGTATTAAGTTGGGTTGCTTGATGTGTCTTTTTTCTTAGTGGAGACATTTATTGCTATAAACCTCTCTTAAAACTGCTTTTGCTGCATCCCCTAAGTTTTGGCATGCTGTGTTTCCATTTTTGTTAGAATAGTTTTTTTTTACAGTAGTCCCCACCCCCCTTATTCATGATTTCTTGGTTTCAGTTACCCGTGGTCAACTGTGGTCTAAAAATGTTGAGTGGAAAATTTTAGAAATAAACAGTTCATAAGTTTTAAATTGCATGCCATTCTGAGTGATGAAATCTCATGCCGTCCTGCTCCATTGCACCTGGGGCATGAATTAACCCTTTATCTGTCATGTCTGCACTGTACGTGCTACCTGCCTACTAGGCACCTGGTGGCTGTCTTAGCCATCAGATGTGCTTTCAAGGTATTGCAGTGCTTGGGTTCTTTTACTTGACATTGGCCCCAATGCATGAGTAGTGATGCTGGCCATCAGGATGTGCCAACGAGAAGCCATAAAGTGCATGTATGTATTGGAAAAAAACAGTGTATGTAGAGTTCGGTACTACCAGCTGTTTCAGGCACCTACCAGGGGTCTTGGAACATGTTCCCCACAGACAAGGAAGGGCCTAAGGAGAGGCTCGGATAATTGCTATTTCCTTCGTGATTTCTTCTTTGACCCATTGTTCATTCAGGAGTATGTTGAGTAATTTCCACATATTTGTGAATTTCCAGCTTTCTTCCTGTTATTGTTTTCTAGTTTCATACCATTGTGGTTGGAAAAGATATTTGGTATGATTTCAGTTTTCTAGAGTTTACTAAAACTTTATTTGTGACTTTTTATACGACCTATCTTGGAGAAAATTCTGTGTGCATTTGAAAAGAATGTGTTCTGTTGCTGTTGTAATATATTTGTTTGGCCCACTTGATACAAAGTATGGTTCAGGTTCAATGTTTTTGTTGATTTTCTGTCTAGATGATCTAGCCATTGTTAAAAGTGGGCTAGAGCCCTGGCTGGTGTGACTCAGTGGATTGAGCACTGGACTTCGAACCAAAGGGTCACCAGCTCAATTCCTAGTCAGGGCACACGCCTAGGTTGTGGGCCAAGTCCCCAGCAGGGGGCACGTGAAAGGCAACCACACACTGATGTTTCTCCCCATCTCTTTCTCCCTCCCTTCCCTTCTCTCCAAAAATTAAAAATCTTTAAATTTTTTTTAAAAAAGTGGGCTAGAAAAGTGGGTTAAAAGTCCCCTGCTATTATTGTATTACTGTGTGTTTCTCCCTTTAGATCTGTTATTTTCTTAATATATTTAGGTGCCCCAAGATCAGGTGCATGTTATATTTACAGTTGTATCTTCTTGACAAATGGACACATCTGTCATTATATGTCATGTCACCTTCTTTGTCTTGTTACTGTTTTGGCTTAAAGTGTATTTTTTCTGTTATCCCTGCTCTCTTTTGGTCTTACTTGCATGAGTATCTTTTCCCTTCCCTTCACTTCCAGCCTATGTGCATTCTTAAAGCTGAAATGAGTCTCTTATAAGCAGCATATAACTGGGTCTTTAAAAAAAATCCAACCAGCTACTCTGCCTTTTATTTGAGAATTCAGTCCATTTACATTTAATTATTGGTATGGATTTCTAAATCCATCTTATTGTTTCACCAATTTTGTAGTTTCTTTTTCCCTTCCTCTTTGCTACCTTGCTTTGTGAATTGATGATTTTCCACAGCAGTATGCTTTGATTCCCTTCTCTTCATCTTTTGTGACTCTCCTGTAAGATTTTTGTTTTATGGTTGCCATAAGGCTTACATAAAACATTTTATAGCTGTAACAGTCGGTTTAATGCCGATATTAATTCACCCTTGATTGCACATAAAAACTTCCCCCTTTTGTTTTTGATGTCATAATTGACATATTCTAAATTGTGTCTACTGTAATTGTTGTGACTAGAAGTATTTTTAATACTTTGTCCTTTAACCTTTACACCAGAGTTCAGTGGTTAACACCTTCCATAGTATAGTATTGGAGTGTTCTGAATCTGACTATATACTTATTTTAACCAGTTGTGGTACACTTGGTTTTCATGCTACTAATTAGAATCCTTTCATTTCAGCTCGAAGAACTGCTTTCGGTTTTACCTGTAAGTCTGGTGGTGATGAGCTCTCTCAGCCCTTGTTAGGGAAAGTCTACCGCACCTTCATGTCTGAAGAACAGCTTTGCTGGGTAAAGAACTTGGTGGGCAGGGTCTTTTTCCCTCTCAGTACCTAAATACATCATTTTAATCTCTCCTGGCCTGCAAGGTCTCTGCTGGAAAAATCTGCTGATAGCCCTATGGAGGTTCCTTTGTATAAGATCTTTTTTTCTCCTCTTCCTGCTTGAAAGTTCTGTTTTTTTTACTTTAGAAAATTTCATTATGTTTTGGAGAAAAGCATGTGATTGAAATTTTGGAGTGCCTTTTGTTTTCATAAACTTGAGTGTCCAAATCTCTCACAGGTTTGAGTTCTCGGTCATCACTTCTTTAAATACGTTTTCTACCCCTTTCTCCTCTCTTCTCTGACTCCAGTGATACCCACATTGTCTCTCTTTAGGGTCCCATAAGTCCTGTAGGTATTTTTTTTTTGTTCCTTTTCATTCTTTTCTTCCCACTCCTCTGATTGGATAATTTCAACTGACTGTGTGCACACCATCAATGTGTGGTAGCTATTGTAACTTCCAAAACCTCGGCACCCCTCTCTGCAGGTTAGACAGAGCTTGATTTTCTTAACTCTGGCAGAAAAGTCCACACCCTTGTTCTCTGGTTCAGTGTCAAACTGCAGCTCAAGTTCTTTCTAAGACTTCAGTACGGTTATCCTCTCTGCTGTCGTGATTCCTACAAGTCTGGTCTCACAGGGGTTGGCAAACCTTTTTCCGTAAAGGGCCAGAGATTTATGTTAGGCTTTAGAAGCCATACAATCGCTGTCTCATAGCCTCCCTTTAAAAAAGACTTTCAACCCTTTAAATGATGTCAAACCCATTTTAGCTCCTGGGCTACATTGCCAGCCCCTGATCTTCAGGATTATTAACAGAGGATGATTACGTCCCGAAAGGGCTTTCACGTGGAGTAGGTTGAGCTTTCGATTTGCTAAGTTGCCTACGCTACACTTTCAGCTGTCCAACAGTCTCATGAAACTGGTAGACGGCTGAGCCAGTGAAGAAACTTCCTAAGGTTTGCCGAAGAGAGAGGGCGAGTAGGTAGTTAAATCCAGAAATACTTATCTGACGAGCCTTCTCAAGCAGTGAGTGATGAAGGGAAAACATAAAATACCCCAGAAAAAGCACTGTGTTTTAGAAGCAGCACAGACCATCACTCATGCAGTAAGTATTTAGAAGTGCTTATTGGGCATCTCTGTGAGCAGGCACTGTTCCCAGTGATGGGATTTTAGAGCCCAAAGGACCTTGGGAATTATCTGGTCCAACCCCCTTATTTCATGGATAAAGATTCTAAGGCCCAGAAACTTAAAATAACTTGGCTAGTTCCATTCAAAATCAAATGGGGCAGCGTGTTTTTTTTGTCCTTCAAACTTGGCACTTATGTATGCTTTTAAATGTTTGTTGAATGCAGCTTATTAATGGAAACCTACTATTCTCTTAACCACTTCTTTAAACCATCTATTAAATCTGGTAAAACAATATGGTGTAACTGTTTTTTAAATCTATTGGAAGTCCCTTCCTTTCTTTGCCGCACGCTCACACTTGCGGAGCCTGGAAGTGGGCTGAAGAGCATCAGTCGCCCTGATCAGCCTCCTCTGACCTTTCCTGTAAAGGCTCCATTGCCTCCGCATCCCCCACCTCTGTTCGTGCCCCCTTCTCTCACCCCTGCTGCCACCCTCGCTGCTCTCAGCGGCTGTCTTTGTGTTTTGCCCTTCCCACTTTGTGTCCTCTGAGTATACCTGCATGCAAATCTTTCTTCTTAAAACCAAGCTCAAGTTAGATCACTGCCTCCAACTCCCCACCCCAAGGTTCTGGACATTTGAACAAATCTTACTGGACTATAATTGAAGTTTCAGTGCTTGGTTAGCCTGGTCCCTCAGACCCAAGCCTACCTTCTGTCTCCCCAGCCATAGTCACCATTATTCTCTTGTTTCCTCAGATGCTCCCTGCAAGTTGTTCCTGGCCCTTCGCTAGGCATGCCCCCACATTCAAGCCTTTGCTCAGGCCTTCCGCTCCATGGGAAACACCCTTTCATCCATCACAACTGCAGAAATCCCATTCATCCTCAAAGTCCTCTGCCCCGGGCCCCTGCCCTGCTGTTCCCTCCATTTGCCCAGCACTTGCTTCTGCTTTCTCATGGCTGAAACCAAAGTCCACCTTCTATTAGATCACTTGGGTGGATGACTTAATTCTTCTACTGAACGTAAGTTACCCATTCTGCAAGTACAATAAGAAATAGTTTCTTAAGTTAAAACACCAAATTTATTGCATAATATTGAACTATATGCACACACATAGAAAATAAACATTTCATATAACTGTATATCTTCTTTTTAATCCTGTATTATAAAGACTGAAAAACTACTAATTCAGCAATTGTAATAAGTTTTAAAAACAAGGAACAGAAGCAAAAATCTACACTCCTTCATTAAGACTGATGCTATATCATGGTTCATAAATACTTTATTTTATATAAATAAGTCTTTTCTCTAGTGACTAGGAATTTAAAATTAAGTTGACATGGATTCTTTGATCATATAGAATTTTCTTACCCCATGATGAAGAAGGTTGAGCATGTCCTTATTTTTGAGATACATGTTTGCTTTAAACACAACCCCCCATGAAACCCCACTGTAAACAAACATTTCAAATGCAATAAACAAAATTCTATAATAAAGAATGTCCTTTAAGTCTTAGTAATTAGGGCAGAAAAAAAAATCTGAGTAGAAATTTTATAGTTTAAATAGAATTTCTTTTTTTAAAAAGTAGACTGCATGCATCCAGTAGGAGGAGGGAGGGAGCATCAAGTCAGGTAACAAATAATGGGACAAAGTGACAGGAAAGGAAAGTAGGGGAGAGAGAAGACAGGAACATGAAAAAAGACAGAGGGAGGAAAGAGAAAGTAGTAGAGGACAGAGCAAGAAATTTATTATTTCTACTTTTCTTGGAGAAGATGCTCTCAGAAAAAATTAATTGGACTTGCTCCAAAAGCAAGGTAAGAGAAGAGGCTGGGCCTATCGCCTCACCTTATTGTCAAAGGAACCTGGCCGAGCAACAAAACCACCTTAGACTCAGCTGCCACTCCAAGCAGCTCTGCACATCTTTAAGGAGGCCCTGGAACAGGCAGAGCCATGGAGAGATCGCTAATCCCTCGAGAACTTTTTTAAAAAGCAAGATACGCCCACAAAGGCTCCCATGACTTCTCAAGAGTTCAGCCAAAGTAATGGACCTGGACTCAGTTTGCTGGAACTGGGAATTTCTGAAGTGGTCCTTTTTCCTGAGTCCTTAGAGTCGGCTGCAGCCAGCCAGGGGCCTTTGCATGTGCGGCTAAGCAAGGGCGGGTCAGTCAAAGCCACTCTTGCAGAGGAGAATGACAGGAGAGGGAGGGACAGGATGCGTGTGAGGAAAATCAGGACCAAGAGACATGTGGGAAATGAGACTTTAAAGGTCCACTGCCATTTTATCCAGCAGAGTGCGACACAGTCACAAGGGCAAGGAGCACGTGGTGATGTGGCTGAAGAACAAAGACACCTCTCGTACAAAAGCCAGCTTTTCACCTCATCCCCAACCCCTGATTTTTCGAGAAGGTTGCTTCCTGTGTACAACCCCAGAGATACATCAACCAGGTTCAGGACTCAAAAGTTCCCTAACCCACTTATACAATAAAAAAATAGAACTCACTCCCCATGATTTTCTGTATAGGCCTCAATGTGGACACTGAGGAAGGAAGGGGAATCTGGGGCCACCTGGGGAGGCAGGGGCTCAGGCCAAACTAAACCCCTCGTAGTTGTCCAGGGCCTGCGTCAGCCGTGCACTCAGGATCTCTTTGCTGCTGTACTTGGGAAGGTCAAGAAGGTTGTAGCAAGTGTGGGCCACAGGCAAGTACTCCTCTCCACTGGCCGTGGACTGGATGACAATCTGCAGGCTCGCCATGCCATAGATGGGGATCCGGTCGCTGCCCGTCAGGAACACTGGGGAGAAAGGGAACTGGCGTTGCTGGCTCCACCGACAGGGAGCTGCCAGCTGCTCCCAGCAGCCCTCCTCCAAACAGAGAGGAAAGCGTGACACCATGTGGCTGGTGTGAGAAGTGCAATCACTTTTATGTGCCAATAAGTGTATCATTAATATTAATATATGCTCATTCACATAAAAGACTGCCTTTCAAATCCTCTTTCGGCTTCCTATGAATGAGAATTCTATACTATTCACTGGCTAATTTAGGACCCTGATTATACAGGCACAAATAATCCACGCAATGCTCAAAACGCCCTCAGTCACAAGTATGCCCTCATACATGTTATGAGCCTCCCCAGCAATCAGGAAGGAAAGGGCCTACTGGCATTGGAGAGGAGGAGCAAGCTGGCCTCGGGCGTGTTGTGCCTGACTGCGAGGTCTCCACACTTCTGAAGTGTCTGCTGCTTATACCACCTTGGCTAGTGGCTTTCCATTTGGGGTCTGCTTGCTCTTCTTCCCCTGTCCCTCTCTCCATGTTTCTTAACAAGAACTGACAGTGACTTCATATAGGACATTTCATTCTTGTGACATACACTGTGACTTGGCAAAAAGGAGGGAAACGGACCCAGCTGTCCCTCCCTGTTCCCTAACGCTAGATAACCTTCTCCAGGTTGCATTGCTGAAAATTACCACAGGATAGCACTGGTCGGGGGCACTTTCAAATCACCCACCACTGCCTGAAACTGCAATATATAAACATTCTTGCCAAAATCTATAGGGTTAATGAAATTTTCTGTAAGTCTAATGGTCTCTGAACAGAAAAAATGTCTTCTTTTAAGGACATCCCTAGGACCAGGAACAGGCTTCTCTCGATCCTCAGAGCCCTACAAGGTCCCCTGGCAAACCCTGACCTGTCAATCGACTCTCACGCCACCGCTCCTCGAGAGCAGAGGTGCCTGCGCGGAGGAACAGCGGGGCTCTCTTAGCAGCGTGTGAGATCCCCACGTCCGCTCGTGCTTGCTCCACGTGAGCGGGAGAATCTGGAGTAAGTCATGCATCATTAATATATGCTCATTCTTATAAAGCAAAAGAGACTGTCTTCTTTCAAATCCTGTCTTTTTAATACGGATAAAAATTTTACACTATTCACTGGCTAATTTCTGACCTTGATTATACATTGACACAAAGATTTCAACGATTCTTAAAAGGCTGAATTCGTTCATGTAAATTAGACCTCACGCTCCTCTCCCGATGCATTTTCCCCTTCTCAAATGTCATCCAGGTGGTCACAAAGGACCATATAATTCCTTTTATATGAAATGTCCACAAGAGGCAAATCCAGAGACAGAAAGCAGCTTGGTGAGGCAGGAGCAACTGGGGAATGATTGCTAATGAGTACGGGCCTTCTTCCTGAGGTGATGAACATGTTCTAAAATTGCTAGTTTTGCAGCCCAGTGAATATACTAAAAACCACTGAATGGTACACTTTGAATGGGTGAATTGTGTGGTATATGAATTAAACCACAATTATAAAGCTATTTTAAATCATATCTCCCAAGTTACATTGGCAAATGACACTTTGTAATATTTTCAAAAGGCTACAGAGAGAAGGGAAGTTAATCCAGTTAGGTTTCATCAATATGATACAGGAGTCACTAACATAAAAATAACTAGTGTTTTCAGAGTAAATGAAGATTGCTCCTTTTCTCTCCTTCAGGCAGCCCCTCCCCTTAGGCAGCAGCTGTGGACTAACGGCCTGTGTTGTGCCTGAGACGTCACCAAGGCCAAAGTGTGCACATTTATTTACTGGTCACATTCGGAAGGGTTAGAACGTTACCTACAGAGTCCATCATCCCACACCACATCCAAAACTGACATGTGGACAAATGCCGTATTGAGAACCCCGATACTCACAGAGAAACTTCTTTTTCTTTTCCAGTGGAAACTCATGAAATGTTTCCCAAAATAGTTTCACAGTGGGATGGGTGGCTGAGTAATCCCCCTTGTAGACGGCAGTCTGCCCCAAAAGACAAAAAGGAAAAAAGTCTTACAGAAGAAGATGGTAGTGGACATTTTACGTGCAGCTTGCATTTGAGAGTAGAAATGACCACTAAGGTGCAGGAGGCCTCCACATCCTACTGAAGCGCACACGCTTCGAAGGAGACCAGGCTCTGGGCACACCTGCCGAGGCCACTGCTGCTTCCTCGGAGGGAAGCGACAGCACTGTCACGCTTACCTCTTCTAGTTCCTCCCAGTCGTAGTTGCTATTGCCCACCATCATGGCCCTCAGTTCCGAAGGCTGGAAGAGCTCGAGCACTTTGCCACCACACACCTTTAGGAAGCCGCTGGAGAACGCTGTGTACCACTCGTGAACTGAGATTTGGAAGATATAATTCACGTAGGCATCCACAAATTCCTGCCTGTCAGAAAGCCAAAGAAACAGAATACGCTTGGCCCAAAGTCTTGCAGAGTTTATCCAGTTCCCCTTTTACACTGAGGTTGCAAGTGATGAAAATGGAACTTCATCAAGTTTTCATACCAGGGGGCGCCCTGAGGCACCGAGTAGGTCCCCGCCCGGCCCCAGGGCTTCGGGCGATCGGAGGCAGGGGCGGCGGGGAGGAGGGCAGGAGGCCACAGCCGAGACCGCCCACTGGCTGTTCTACCCGAGGCAGGCACTCCAGTTTTCATCTTGTGTACGGCCCTGCTTAAAATTTAGTTTAGAAAAAAAAAAACTTTCTCTGCTTAAAAGAAAAAGTCTAAGATAATGGTTCTAGGCTCCCCCCTCCAGAAACAAATGAAGCTAAATCATCTGATATTTGCATCTTCACCTATCTTAAAGGGCATGTCACAACTCCTTTCTGTCAGTCTCTTGGCTGCCTCCGGGAAGAACTGTCACACAATGGCTCCCTCGCACTAACGGTCAGTCAGCGAAAGACACACTGAGTTCCCACCTCACCCACCGGACGGAGGAAGTTTAAAAGGCAGAGAACACCGATGTGATGTCATTAGCGCGCACAAAGCCAATGCAAAGGTAAGCTATGAAATGACGATGGGAATCACATGGAAATAAACAAAATTGAGAAAAGCAGTTTGTTCAGAACTCGCTGTAGCAAAGGAGTCAGCCGCCGTCATTTACAGTTTAGCAGAGACTCAGAACAGCAGAAGGCGGAAAAGCTTTAAAGTGGGAAAGGGGAAGGCTCCAGCCGGGCCGCCTGCAGGCCCCGCACGGAGAAGCCGTCGGTGGACTGAGTAGAAGAGAGCATCCCACGTGACTGGTTAGGGGTGCATACTTTGCTTTTCCTTTCTTTGGGGTGACTTTAATTAGGTATAATCAACACTTAACAGTGTATTAGTTTCACATATACGACACAATGATTCAATGATTGTATACTTTGCGAAATGATTACCATTATGATTCTAGTTAACATCCATGGCCATACATGGTTACAAGTTGTTTTTCCCCTTGGGATAAGAAATGTTAGGATCTACTATCTTAGAAACTTTCAAATATGCCCACTTTGGCTTTTTCTGATTGGCCCTAAATTGGAAGAAGGTGTCAGTTATGAATCAAGTCCTGGCCATTTGGTGCCGACGGTTACAGAAGTTACTGAAACAGACAGCAGGCTGGCTTCCTGGGCCGCTTACTGTAGGTAATGGCTGGTTTCCTAGGCAGGTTTTCGCAGGTGAGAGTTCTGTTGTTATATATGACCTGGTCATTGCTGTGCGCACATTCAGCCTCTCACTAGGGGGATGTAAACTGTCCATGGGACATGAACATCTGGGAGAGGAAGCTGCCAGCAGCTCCAAGAGTTGAAAAGATAAATAAATACCCTTCGGCCCAGCTACTCCACCACTGGGTGGATGACAGAGAGTCCCCCGTGAGTGCACGGGAAGGTGAGCACAGGGGTGTTCACTGCAGCGTTTCCTTTAACATGGAGAAACGGAGAATGCACAGCCTCTGATATGAGAATGGACACAGCACAGAGGGGGGGTTTGTATGGCAAAACCATGACACAGAGCACTGGATGGCGCTGACCAGATCCATGGTTATCAGAATGAATAGGACGGCAGGAACAGTGCTGAGTGAAAACCTGTAAAATGTTAGGTGTAATGTGATAGCACTTATTTCAGTTGTTTTTCAACACTTAAGACAATGCCACCTATAAGAGGCAGTGGTGCAGCCACTTAGGGCTTGTGACCCCGGGCAAGTCACTTAACCTCTCTGTGCCTCAGTCTCTTCGTCTGCAAAATGGAGAGAATGAGAGTAAGTAACTGTTACAAAAAATAAATTAATACAGTTAAAGCCCTTAGAACCAAGGCTGTTTTGTAAATGCTAGCAATTATTATTATATTGTTTATGGATGAGAGATTTTATCTGTGCGCATGAAATTATATTTATGACATATATAGTGGTGTGTTATCTTTAAAAATGAAAGCATCATTGTAAAATTCTGCACTGACACACACTGAATACAAAAGCACAAAAAAAATGCAGGGACACACGGAATTCGTAGTGAGGGCTCTGTCTGTGTGAGAAGGGGGCGGGAAAGTGGGACTGAGGGGACCTAGGGAAAATTTCAGCAGTATCGGGGATGTTTTTCTTTTATTAAAAAATCTAAAGAAAACACGATTTGTTTACTCTGGATCATAGATATAAAGATGCCTGCCATATTATTCTTTGCACTTCCCTGTATTTAAATTTTTCTCTAAAAATTAAAAGGAATCAGCTGCATGCAAAAGAATGAAACTAGACCCCTACCTTACACCATATACAAAAATCAACTCAAAGTGGATTAAAAACTGCGTTTAAGACCTGAAGCCATAATGCTTCTAGAAGAACACATATGGGTAAGCTACTTAATGTGGTCTTGGCAACAATTTTTTTGGATTTGACACCAAGAGCAGCAAAAGCAAAAACAAACAAGCAGGACCACATCAAACTAAAACGCTTCTGCAGAACGAAGGAGACCACCACCAAGTGAAAAGGCAGCCCACTGAGCGGGAGAGCATTTGCAAATGGTGTGCTCTTACGGGATTCATGTTCACTATATATAAAGATTGCACCCAACTCAAAACAGACCCCCAACGATCCGATTTTAAAACGGGCAGAGGAACCAAATAGACATTTTCCAAGGTTACATGCCGATGCCGACAGGAACATGAAAGGGTACGCAGTATCACTAATCAGTAGCAAAGTGCAAATTAACACCACAAGGAGGTGTCACCTCACACCTGTCGGAATGGCTATCCTCAAGAAGACAAAAAAATCACAAGTGTTGGTGAGGATGGGGGAGTCCTTCAGCACTATGTGGGGGAATGCAAATTGGTACAGCCACTTTGGAAAACAGTATGGATGTTCTTCAAAAAAGCAAACACAAAACTACCATATGATCCAGGCATTTCACCTCCGGGCGTTTACTGTCACGAAGAGAGAGCCACACCTCCGTGTCCCTGCAGCATCCCTCACAATGGCCAAGCTGTGGAACAACCTAAGTGCTCATCCGAGGATGAATGGATACAGAGAATGCGGCTCACACAAGATGGAATGTTATTCAGCCACAGAGAAGGAAGAAGTCCTGTGGTCTGCCACTACAGCCGGGACAGACCCTGCGGGCACGACGCTCAGTGAAATAAGTCAGAGACAGACAAATGCCATATGGCTTCACTTTCACGTGGAGCCATTGAAGGAAACAGCCTCACAGACACAGAGAGCA
This sequence comes from Macrotus californicus, assembly GCA_007922815.1. NCBI lineage: Eukaryota > Metazoa > Chordata > Mammalia > Chiroptera > Phyllostomidae > Macrotus > Macrotus californicus. The sequence continues at coordinate 57,216 of VMDR010004156.1, forward strand.
GAGCAGTGGTTGCCAGAGTGAAGGGGTGAGTGCAAGGGGTGCAGAGGGTCGAAAGGAATAAACTGCCGGTTAAAAATAAGTCCTGGTCCTGGGGATGGCTGTGCAGCACGGTGACTGCTGTCAACGACACTGCACTGTACATTTGAAGGTTGTTAAGAGAGTAAGTCTTAACAGCTCTGGTCGGAAGAAAAGAAATCCATAACTGTGTGGTGATGGATTTTGACTAAACTTACTGTGATGACCATTTTGCAATATATACGCACAAGAAGTCAGTATGTCGTACACCTAAAACCAACACGATGATTTACGTCAATTATATCTAAATAAAATAATAATTTTCCTAAATCTGACATCATAAAGATACATGCTCTCTACCTCTCCTTCACTGTGCTGTAGCACCTCATAAACTACATTTGAATGACTTAGGTTTCCTCCAAGCCGACGTTTTCAGTCACCGCACACACGAACAACTGGCCGACAGGCAGTGTGGTGCAGGACATCAGTGGGGCAAGCAGGCTGAAATCCAGACTCTGCATCTTCTGCACACTACTAAGCCTCTCTTTTCTCATCTTAAAAATGGATAAATGGTCCATTAGTGGCATAAAAGCCACTAATTTAATAAAGACTATTGTACATGTTAACGATAGATGCTAAAAGTTTCTCATGGCATACAATGCACTGATTTCCTGAGACCCATTAGGCAAACCTAACATCATTTTTCTGGTACAAATACCTAAGCCAAGTACCATCAACGTGACTCTTTATTAGAAGCAGCGATGGCAATTTTACGTATCAACTTGGCTAGGCTGCGGTGCCTACCCAGCGGTTGGCTCAAACACCAGTCTCAATGTTGCTGTGAAGGTGTTTAACACTTTTTTTTAGTTTTTATTTTTTTTAATTCTCACCTAAGGATATGTTTATTGATTTCAGAGAGAGGAAGGGAGAGAGGGAGCAAGAAAGACAAAGTGAGAGGGAGAGAAACATCGATGTGAGAAACATCCATCAGTTGCCTCCCACATGCACCCTGACCGGGGATCAAACCCACACCCTAGGAATGTGCCCTGACTGGGAATCAAGCCCACAACCTTATGTACCAGTGATGCTCCAACTGAACCACCCGGCCAGGGCCTCAGGGCATAAAGGTGTGTTTTAGATGTAATTAACATACATTTATTTGTTTGTTTGTTTGTTTGTTTGTTTGTTTATTTATAGAGAGAGGGAAAGGGAGGGAGAAAAGGAGAGAGAGAAACATCGATGTGCAAGAGAAACATCAATCAGTTGCCTCTTGCATGCGCCCAACCTGGGACCAGGCCCACAACCCAGGCATGTGCACTGACCAGAAATCAAACCAGTGACCTTTCACTTTTTAGGACAAAGTTAAAGGAACTGAGCCATGCTGGTGCTAGACGTGATTAACATTTAAATCAGTAGACTTCAAGTCAAAGAGATTAGTCTTCGTGATGTTGGTGGGCCTCATCCAATGGGCTGAAGGCCTTAGAAGACTGAAAAGAAGACCTCCAAGAGGAAGGAATTTGACCTCCAGACTGCCTTCAGACTCACGACTACAACTATTACTGCCAGCACTGCTAGCTTGCCAGTCTGCCCTGCAGATTTCTGATTGGTCAGCTCCACAACCTTGTGAGCAGACTCCTCAAAATTATCGATGATGAGAGAGAGAGAGGACAGAAAGAAGGCAGGCCCTGACAAGCACAGCTTTTGGTACCAGAAGTGGGATACTACAATACCAAGCACCTAAAAATGTAGAAGTGGGTATGGACCCATGTGAATTGCCTGGGAGATCAATAAGGGTTTTGAGAACTTTATACCAGCAGAAACACTGCCAGCTTGCACTGAAGGGGCAGAGGTGGGACAAAATGAAGGAAGGCTGTCAGACTCATGGGACCCCGCAGGTATAAAATGAGCCAACGGAGCTAACTGGCTGCAAACAGGTGCTGCTTTCAAGAAAAGGGAAGAGTAACCCCAAAGGCAGATCAGAGTCCAGCAGGGTAACACTACCACCGTGGGCTCAGGTCCAGGAACAGGGCCACCACCCCGGTGGGCCAGAGGACAGCACGGAGCCAAAGAGAATTATTCTCCAAGCCTTTAATGAAATTTACCCTGCTAGGTTTTTGGTTTGCTTGGGACCTGAAACCCCTTTTACCCCTTCTGACTACTTCCTATCAGAATGGGAATGTCTATCCTATGCCTGTCCCACCATTGCATCTGGAAGCAGATAACATGTTTGGTTCAGAGGTTTGCAGCTGTAGACTTTTGCTTCAGGATGAATCAAACCCAGAGTCTCACCCATACCTGATTTAAATGATACATTAGGGATCCCCATAAAAACAAAACCAGTAGTATGTATGTGTGTATATACACGTATGTATACACATTAGAGACAGAAAGACAGAGAGAAAGAGATTATAAAGAATTAGCCCATGCAATTATGGAGCCTGATAAACCCCAAGATCTATAGTCAGCAAACTGGAGACCCAGGAGAGCTGATGGTGTAGTTCTAGCCCAAAGGCAGGCAGGCTCTAGACCCAGGAACGGCTGATGTTTCTGTAAGAGTCTGAAGACAAGAGAAAACTGCTGTCCCTGCTCAAAGGCAGTCAGGCAGGAGAACCTCTTACTCAGCCTTTCTGTTCTATTCAGGCCTTCAGCTCATTGGATGAGACCCACAGTCATCAAGGAGGGCAATCTGCTTTACTCAGATGTAAATCTCATCGAGAGACACCTTCACAGACACACGCACAGTAATGTCTGACCAAATATCTGGGCACCTCATAGCTCAGTCACTTTCATACACAAAATTAACCATCACAGATGAGACTTTGGACTTAAAAGTTGATGCTGGAATGGGTAGACTTTGAAGGATGTTAATGGAGTAAATGTATTTTATAGGTGAAGGACATGAATTTGGGAGGGCCAAAGAGTGGAGTGTTATGGGTTTATGTCCCCCTAAAATTCATACATTGAAACCCTAAACCCATACCTCAGAAGGTGGCCTTGTTTGGAGATAGGATCTTTACAGAGGTAATCAAGTTGAAATGAAGTTATTAGGGCAGGCTCTAATCTGATATGACTGGTGTCCTTATAACAAGGGGTAATTTGGACACAGAGACATGCATAGTGGGAAGAGACCTAAGGAGAAGACATCTACAAGCCAAGGAGAGAGGCCTGGAATTGTTCCTTCCCTCAGGGAAAATAAACAAACAAACAGAAAAACAAAACAAAGCACTGCTGACACCTTGATTTTGGACTTCTAGCCTCCAGAATTATGAGACAATAAATTTCTATTGTTTAAGTCACTTAGTCTGTGGTACTTTGTTATAGCAGCCCTAGTAAACTAATACATGGGCTCTAATCTCTACCTGTCAATTAGTATTCCTCACAACACTAACTTTTCTTTGATAATGACCGTTAATGGTCATGGAGTGTTTACTAAATGCTGTTCGTTACAGTAAGTTCTTCGATATACACTATCTCAGTGAATATTCAAAACTAACCCTTTGAATAAGTTTTATGGGATGAGGACTTCCAGCCAAGATGGAAGCATAGGTAGACACACTGTGCCTCCTCGCACAACCAAAAGAAGGACAACAACAAATTTAAAAGCAAAAAACAACCAGAACTGACAGAAAATCGAACTGTATGGAAGCCAGACAACCAAGGAGTTAAAGAAACACTCACCCAGACCGGTAGGAGGGGTGGAGATGGGCAGCCGGGCGGAGAGGACTCGCGGAGAGGTGGCGGCTGGCGGACCGGGCAAGGCAGTGGTTGGTGGACCGGTTGGTCCCACATTTGCATGTGGATAAACCAGGAGAAACAACTGGGGAGTGAGACAGACCGCACAACCCAGGGTTCCAGTGTGGGGAAATAAAGCCTCAAAACTTCTGACTGAAAAAACCTGTGGGGATTGAGGTGCTGGGAGAAACTCCTGGACTCACAGGAGAGTTCATTGGAGAGACCCACAGGGCCCTAGAACATACACAAACCCACCCACCTGGGAATCAGCACCAGAAGGGCCCAATTTGCTTGTGGGCAGTAGGGGAAGTGACTGAAAGCTAGCTGAGAGCTGAGCAAGTGGCATTGTTCCCTTTTGGACCCATCCCCCACATACAGTGCCAGAACACAGCGACATGGGTTGCCCCACCCTGGTAAATACCCAACACTCTGCCCATTACTATGTAGCAGGTGCACAGAGACAAAAAAAAAAAAAAAAAAAAAAAAAAAAAAAAAAAAAAAAAAAAAAATGGCCCAAATGAAAGAACAGATCAAAGCTCCAGAAAAAGTACAACTAAGTGATGAAGAGATAGCCAACCTATCAGATGCACAGTTCAAAACACTGGTAATCAGGATGCTCACAGACTTGGTTGAGGATGGTCACAAAAGAGAGGAAAAAGTGAAGACTATCAAAAGTAAAATAAAGGAAAATATACAGGGAACCAGCAGTGACAGGAAGGAAACCAGGACTCAAAACAATGGTTTGGACCAGAAGGAAGAAAGAAACATTTAACCAGAATAGAATGAAGAAACAAGAATTCAAAAAAATGAGGAGAGGCTTAGGAACCTCCAGGACAACTTTAAATGTTCCAACATTCAAATCATAGGGGTACCAGAAGGAAAAGAGGAAGAGAAGGAAATTGAAAACTTATTTGAAAAAGTAATAGAACTTCCACAGTCTGGCAAAGGAGACAGACTTCCAGGAAGTCCAAGAAGCTCAGAGAGTCCCAAAGAAGTTGGACCCAAGGAGGAACACACCAAGGCACATCATAATTACATTACCCAAGATGAAAGATAAGGAGAGAATCTTAAAAGCAGCAAGAGAAAAGGAGACAGTAATCTACAAAGGAGTGCCCATCAGACTGTCAGCTGATTTCTCAAAAGAAACCTTACAGGCAAGAAGGGGCTGGAAAGAAGTATTCAAACTCATGAAAGGCAAGGACCTACATCCAAGATTACACCAGCTATCATTTAGAATGGAAGGGCAGATAAAGTGCTTCCCAGATAAGGTCAAGTTCAAGGAGTTCATCATCACCAAGTCCTTATTATATGAAATGTTAAAGGGACTTATCTAAGAAAAAAGATAAAAAATATGAACAGTAAAATGGCAACAAACTCATTACTCACAACAGAACCTAAAAAACACAAACACAAACTAAGCAAACAACTAGAACAGGAACAGAATCACAGAAATGGAGATCACATGGAGGGTTATCAGCAGGGGAGTGGGTGGGGAGAGAGGGGGAAAAGGTACAGGGAATAAGAAGCATAAATAGTAGGTACAAAATAGACAGGGAGAGGTTAAGAATAGTATAGGAAATGTAGAAGCCAAAGAACTTATATGTATGACCCATGGACATGAACTATGGGAAAGGGGAATGTGGGTGGGATGGGGTGTGCAGAGCAGAGGGGAATAAAGGGGGAAAAGGGGGATTATGTAACAGCATAATCAAAAAAATAAAAAAAATATTTTTCAATTAAAAAATAAGTTTTATGGGATGAGAATTATGTCCCAATAAAACAAATACACAAAAAAACCTTTTGAGGTTGATGTGATCATTACTCCAATTTCAGTACTGAATCTATGACACACTACTAGTACATAGGCTGAGGCAGAAACTGAAGCCAGATGTCTGAGTACAGACCTATGCTCCCAACTACCTAAGAAAGTGCCCTCCCCTCCACCTGCCTTGCTGCTTTCCATTTCCAATGTAACAGATGCATGAGGAATTACAGAATGCTGAGAATAAGGCTCATAGCACAATAGCTCAGCTCCACTCTTCACAACCATGTGCTGCTGTAGCCCCAATTATTCACTAGAGTCCATAAAACCCACAAAATGAGGCAACTGTTAACCAGCTGACAATTTTTAAGCACAAATTTAAAGGAGCAGACACTCTGTGCATTGCCAATGGTTTTTAAAAGTCTAAATCCAAATTGTGGTGAATGTCTTTTAAAAAGATTGTCA
>VMDR010004157.1:0-63158 GCA_007922815.1 Macrotus californicus
CGATTGTGCCAGCTCATCCTGAGGCAGCTCGAATATGAGAACTTAGAGGAGAAACAGTGATGGAAGAAACGAGTATGGCTAGGTGAGCAATAGCTGGCAGGTGCCTGTGGGCTTTGAGGCCTTGGCTTCCCGGCCCTGCTCTGCAGGAGATCAGGGGCGGGCTCTGACACTGCTGCCAGAGCAGAGCGCGCTGGGAGGGGGTCCGAGATGGTTTTCCTGCCCTCCCCCTGGTCAGTGCAGCAGTGCCCTGCCCAGGAGCTCAGTTCCTCTACCTCTCGTCATATTTGCCACTTCACAGCACTAGGCTTCTCTTGTGTTTGCAAATTGCATGTTTAGTACTGAGCTAAGGTCTTGCCTTAGCTATGACCTTGGCAGTTAACCTCATCCTTGCCAAGGACTTCTCTCCAGGAGCAAGTCTCCAGTTATTATTCTCTTCTCAGTCGCAGGTGCAGTCCTAAAGCAGATCAACCGCTGGCCTTGGGGTGCAGCCTCGCTCCTGACAGTGTATCATCCCTGCCCGGAGACTTGGCCACCAAGTTCCACTCCACACATAACATCTCCTTGTGTGTCATTGTCGGCAGGATCAAATCTCAGCTCTCCATTCTCCTCCTGGCCTCTGTAATTTGAGTGGCTGAATATCAGCTGCAAAATTAATTCTTCATTAGGTCATTTGTCCTAGCCTAGCCCTAGCTTATTTCCTGTCCCCAGTGCTCCCTTGAAATCCAGCACAACAGCTGAGTAACACATGCTACCTTCAGTCGCCCCTGCTGCAGGAAGTGGTGCTGGCATAGACATTCCGGATCAGGCAGGATCTCCTCCAGCTACTGCTGTTCAGATAATGTTCAGGGGAGGTTAAACTAAGTGAAATGTTACCTGCCTATTTAAAGAGGATGGGGCTACCAGGTGTCTACTGCCACGGACCATGCATTTATGGCTGTCCTTCTACTGAAGCCTCTAGCTTGTCACTGGTAGCTCTAGCCATGGCATTGGATTCACACAACAATGCCCTGGCAGTGAGCTGTAGGAGAAGGGATCTGCCGACAGCCTTGGTCCCTGGTTTCTGACGTACCACTTTGTAGTGACTTGCCCAGGAGACCTGGGCTGGAGAGAAGCCTAGTCTCTGCTCACCCTAAGCACCACTTCTTGCCCACAGCCACTCGGAGTCTCATCCCAGCAGCTCTCACTCACAGTGGATCCAAATCTAGTGGCTTGAAAATGCCACGAGGCCATATAAATCAAGTGTTATTGAGTACTCAAGTGTTATTCAAGTATTATTGAGTTCCAGTCGTCCATTCATCTGTCTCTATGTACATATCTATATCTATGTGCATTCATTTAAAACTATTATTGAACACAGTGGTTTTCTGTGATTTTCAATTTCTTTTTAGTTCAGAATACTCTGAAAGCACAGCTTCTCTCCTGTAGAGATCCCTGAAGTCATTTGCATTGTAAAGAAGACCCTCCTATGTTCTTTGCCTCTGATCCCTCAGTGTGTGATAACACACGCATGTGCATTATCTTGTGGGCAAGGAGACATGAAGGAATGCTCAGACTGACCCAGTGTTCCCTGATACGGGGTTCTCCTTTCTTTCCTCATTAACAAGAGCCAGACAACTGTTTCAACCTTCCTTGAGTGTAGCTATCACTCTACTCTCCCTGTAAATTGTTTTAAACCCCTTAATTATAAGAAACTAAAAACTTAGCTAAGCAACTACAAGCTACATGTTGTTCCTTCTCTGAATTCTGGTTGTGTTCTTTATCTTTAATGTGGATTTGGTAGTTAGGGAAACTCCAGACAGCATTTAGGATTCTCCACAAACAAGTTGACTTCATGAGAGGACGTGAGAAGGGCATTTCAATAAATTCCTGCTTGAATGTAGTGAGTCTGTCTACCTCTCTGTCTGCTTTCCCCTTGCACACATGGCACATCTCAGTTCGCTCGCCCTGGGAGTGCTGTCTAATGTGCAGGCTGGGGACATCCATTTTTGGATACGTAGGAGAGAGAGTCCAGGGCTCTGCCTTCCAGGAGCGTGCGATCGTGATGAGGCGAGAGCAGCTCAAGGAATCTCAGAATTGGAAGGTGCTGTTCGATGCTGAATGAATTCTTAGGGCTGAAAACAACAGAGCCCTGGAGAGCAGAGGCTGAAATCCAGCAGGCCACACTCCTTCAGAGCCTCCCAGGAGAGCCTGTCCTCGCCCCGGCCTCTTCTCATGGCTGTGTTCCTTGATCTGTGACTGTGTCTAGCCTCTGCCTCTGTCCTCACCCCATGTCCTCCTGTCTGTGTGTCTCCTCTGTGTGTCCTTCTTATAAGGACACATGTGATTGCATCCATGGCCCACCCAGAAAATCCAGGATAAACTCCTCCTTTCCAGAGCCTTGACCATGTCCTTTCCCATATTAGGTAATAGTCGCAGGTTTCAGGGATTAGGGTGTGCATGGCCCTTGGGGAGGGGGCACCGTTCAGCCACTGCAGACTCTGCCAGCGAACAACAACGCCGTCCTCTGTGATGGCCCGGTGGTGTTCACCAGCCTGTGCAGTCTGTACGCTTTGATGAATTAACACCCACAGGGGGTTTATTCCATTTCCAGGGAACAGTGAGAGGCAGCTCCTCCTTATATTCAGCCGAAAATGTAGTTCTTACTGTGCTTGTTTGCCTTCCTAATCATTTTGAGACTTCTGATGAGAAAACCTCTGAGCTTTCTTCCAGAAGAAACTCTTTAAAGTTCCACAATTTAAAGTTAATTCAATCTAGTCTTTAGTGCCCTTTCTAAATTTTTGTGTTCATTCTATACCTTTTCATTTATATGCCGTGAACAACAACCCCCGAACTTCACACCGTCCTACTCCTGCCCTGAGCTCTCTGGGCTTTCATCTTCACCAGGTTCACAGAGACCACTCTGCAAACAAGCCACCTGTAACCTCTTCCTCACAGAACAAGTGGCCCTGCCATCTCTCAGCAACACCTTCAACTTCCCTTAATTTTTAAAGCACCCAACTTCCCACCCCCCCGCCCACTGGTTCCTCTTCCTTCCAGCCTCCAGCCCCCTTCCCGAGCACGGTGAGGCCGAAGTTTCCTCGGCGGACTCTCATGTCTTTCTTGCCCTCCTCTTTCTTTAGTAGCTTTATTTTCACGGTTCAGTTATTTTCATAATACCCTTCAGTGTGGAGCACACCCTTTCATAGCTCGCTTCTGCAAGGAGTGTTTCCAGCACAGCCCTCATCTGCTCCTCGGTCCCGGGTCCCCTGCCCCTGGGAATAGCACGACCATCCCACAGTGCATACTTCACAGGCCGCCCTGATTCATCCTCCTGCATCGCCGCCCACACTCAGTCAGACACCGGACTGCGATAATTCAGCCAAGGGCTAGCACAGACCTCTTGACTTCTTTTCCTTCCTGCAAACAGCACCTGAATCCATTGCTTTTCCAACTTTCATGTGTATTCACATCACACAGGAACCCTGTTAACAGGCAGGACCTGGGCGTGGCCTGAGAATCTGCATTTCTCGCAGTGCGAGTCATAGCTTCACACTTTTTCTTAGAGTCCCTGAGCTGTCCAGGTGGTCTCCTGCTCTCTCCTAATCCATCTCTACAGGGGACTTTTATTGAAGACCGACTCTGATCACTTTTCTCCTGTCCTCAAAAAGCTTCTTCAATGTCTCCTTCCGTTACCTACTGAGTAAGAGCTAAATGTCTTACATCAGCATTCAGTTAGCACTCAGCTTCTTCCAGGGCTGGGGCTTAGCTTTTAAATTCAGGCCCAAGCCTCGAGGTCCTGTCCGATTGCCTCACAGAACTTGTTGTTGTTGCGTGAAGGCCGTTTTCACGACGTTCACATGTTCTCACGTTCTACGATGCCTTTTCTTCCGTGTCCCCGTGGGCCCAGAGTTTAGCAGTCTGTCAAGGACCGCTTTAAACACTTTTCACTGTGAGTTCATCCCTCAGTAATTTGTCAGATACCTAGTCTCATTCGTGTGAGTGTGTAAATACTTCAAATAGTGTTAAGTCTGTGAGGTAAGACGCCTTGTTTCATTTGTCCTTGATTACCCCAAAGTATCTAGTACAGTCTTTCCTGTAACGCTCAGTGCACACATGGATATAGAAAAGGCACAAATACAGTTTTTGCTGTTTTTCTCATTGTAGGAGTAAGTGGGTCACACAAAATTCAGACACTGCTGAAATACATTATGTCAAAAACAAAAGTCCATCGTGACCAGAGGCCCCGGTGGTGATGGTGGTTAGCATTTAGAAGCATAAGCCTCTGATACTTTTCTGTAAACATCCTCACACTTACTTTGTACAAAACTCAGATAAAAATATACTTTTGCAGCCTGACTTTAAGTTAATCGATTTTCCTGTTTTAAAAACTGCAGTGTGTTCCCAAAGATTGACTGATTTCACTGCATAAAAATCAATCCATGTACAGTGGTCCAGCTATATAGAAGCGTGTTTGCTTTGAATTTCGGGCCAGTTGAGCATGTCCTCTGCCCCTAGGACAGTGCTGCATACTCTGGATCTGTAGGAGTGATGCACAGATGTGCCCCCAAAGGCACAGCTCTTCTCCCACCTTTGGGCTCACGTGGGCCACAGTCTGGGGGAGACACACTGGGCACTCCTCTTTGGTGTCAGGTTGTAATCGTCACATTTGGTGACGTGTACACAGGAAGGTGAATTTTGTGTTGAAATTTATGCTTTCTCATTCTGTATATCTGTAAGGACAGAAGACTCATTTTGAATTCTGAACATGGACATATTTATCTAACATATACATACCATATATGTATATTAGTTTTTGTTTCAGGAATGAATATAAGTTTGGAATGAGAAACAAAATATCTTTAGTGAAGATTTAACGAAATATTTTTGTGTATTTAACAAAACTACAATTTAGGGAGAAGGAATTTATATGACTTATGTCTTAAAATGCCAATAAGTGAAGGTGTAATCTAAGGCATTCGTCAAAAAGAAAATTCTTGTGCAAGTCAAAATCAATATTGCTCTGAGAATTTTGGACAGAGGAAGGATAGTGTGTTACTGCTACCAGATTTGTCATTTTCTAAGGAAAATCAGCTTTGTGGTAGAATTCCCAGGGACTGTTTCTGTGGCCATGGGAGTGCAGGCTTGGGGCGTCCAGAGGTGTCAGCGAGGCTGGTTATATCTTATGAAGAAAAAGCTTAGAAGTAAAATGCCAGACGACAAGGGGCTAAAACTATGAGGCGGACTGTGACTTCTTCAGTCTGAGTTAGTGAGATTACAGAAAGACCGTTTCTACATCTTCTGTCTTTTGTTGGAGAAAATGTGGTCCAGGATGTGAATGATCCACCCAAGGCCACGTGGTGAATGAGCTGGATCTTTGACACCAGGTCTGGGTTTTTCTTCTTTCACATTAAATCTCTTCCCAGGAATTGAGTTGCTTCTTCTCTCCCTCTACCTTCTCTCCTGGGGATTTCAGCTGCACTTTGGGCTTCCCAGGAGTGCTAGCTGTCCATTTCTGGCACTCAGACTATCCAGAGTACCACTCAGCACCTCTAATGTGCCGTTTGGACATCAGAACCCATCGCCTTTCTCCGAAATGCACCCTTCTTCCTATTAGCCCTATGTGAGTCAGGCTGAACCCTTTGTGAACTTCCTGTAGACCACCTCTATTAGGTGAGGGTCTCTAAATCCTACTGGGAAGAGCCTGTCTCATCCGTTCCTCCTTCCTGTTCCCACACTCCCTTCCTTCACCCAGGCTCTTCCTGTCTCCCTTTTGCACAGCTCTGATTACATCTAGCTTGTCTTCTGGCTTTCCACCTGTGTGCTCTCCTCTAGTCTGTAGTGAGGTGAAGTCATTTACCGTTTTATTCCTCTTAAGTTTCAGTTCCGTCTTCCCCTTCTCCTCCTGCGGCCACACACATGCTTGAGGAAGCTCAGATGTGCGTCTGGGTTCCTGGCGAGACCGTCCATGCTTCCTAACCTGGGCTTATCTCACTTTGTCTGTTAGCATCCCACACCTATCAGGAAGGTCTGTCTTCTGAAGAAAATTTGTCTTTTCCATCCTGTGCTCCTTTAGCATGTCATCCTTCTGCCTGTTGTAATGTTGGTCATACTTGTTTCCACTGCAGTAAATTGTGTAAATGACAGTTTTCCTTTGGATTTTGAGCTTCTTAGCAGGAGCCACCACTGCTCTTCAGGTAGGACTTGACATGTAAATCTGAATGAGAACTTCACTAAAATGAGTGACACTTTGGGTCCCTGTGAAGGCAGAGACTTTATGTTATGTTTCATTCACTGAACTATCCCAAAGGCCGACCTAACAACAGTGTTTGGTCCATATTACAAGGTCTGTCCAGAAGGTGTGCAGCCCTGTTACATGAAAAATAAGGACATTTATTAAAGAAGATGTAAGATACAAGAACCATTGTACATAGGACAATGACATCTCAGTCCCCTTCAAAGTAAGCACCTTGGCACCTCACACAGTTCTCCCAGTCGCCGTCATCTGTTCTGTCATATTGTCCTGAATCTCATCGATGATCTGAAATCTCTTCCCTTTCAAAGGTGATTTTAGTTTTGGGAAAAGTCAGAAGTCACAGGGTACCCCATCTGGGCTGTAGGGGGGCTGAGTTACCTGGGTGATTTGAAGTTTTGCCAAAAACTTCTGCAGGTGACCTGATGCATGAGTGGGCACATTGTCATGATGAAGCTGCCAATCACCAGTTGCCCATAGCCGCGGCCTTCTGAATCTTCTGAATAGTTTTATCAGAGGAGTGTTCAAGCTAAATGCAAAATTTGATGCAGATTCGTTGCTCTACTTGCTCAGTCATTTTGAATGTGTCGGCCACACAGTGCACATGCTCATTCAACGGCATCTACTGCCCCCACTGACTAGTACAGTGAAGTTGTCATTGTTCACGCATGCACATGTCTGTGTACTCTCCTTGGCTGGCAGGTCACATCCATGTTGTGCAAAGTGTTCTTGTTATATTAACAATGGCTGGACTTTTTCCAGACGGGCCTCATACACTCCCATTTGTTGAATCAGTTTCCTCTTACTTTTCCTTTTGAGGGGGAATAAATCTGAGGTTCAGCTGTGTTCAGGGTGTCTAGGTACTGTGTACATTAGCATGCAGGACACATTCTTGATGTGTAAGGCACGGAACACGGTAGAATTACTTCAGGTCAGACCTGACTCGTGCTTGGCTGCAGGGGAATCTGTAGGCATGCTGGCTACCCCAGGACTGTAACATTCTGAGAGATGTGGTCCTTCCACGGAACACCTTCAGATTATCTCAGCCCTCCACATACGGCTCCAGCGGCCAGCACTTGTGAAGTAGTCATTATTGGTCGATGATCGTCATCACTGGATGAGGGTAATCGGCAGTTCTGACCACTTCCTGGAACCACCGGAAAGATGTCTATTATGAGGCTTTACGGTGATGTTTCCAAACCACAGCCCAGAACCATGTGCACTGGAATTGCCTGGGAGGCTGTCAAAAATGTAGTCTTGGGGATTGAAATCAGAACAACTGATTCAGTCTTGGGACAGGTTCTGTCAATCTGCACTTTTTAAATCTTTACCCGAGGATATGTGTACTGATTTTCAGAGAGAGAGAGGAAAAAAGAGGGGAGGGCGAGAGAGGAAGAGAAACATCAATGTGAGAGACAAACATCAATCGGTTGCCTCCTGTATGCACCCACCCTGACCGATCAAACCCACAACCTAGGCATGTGCCCCGACTGGGGATCGAACCCTCAACCTTTTGGTGTGTAGGACAATGCTCCAGCCAACTGAGCCATTCAGCCAGGATTCTGTTAATCTGCATTTTAAATAAGTACCTGAAATAATACTTCTGCTTCCTTAGTTTTAAGACCCCTAACTGAAGATTAACAGAGAGAGAAAGAGGTGTTGAGAGAGGCAGAGACTGAGAGACTTGGAGAGGCATTTCCGTGTTTCCCGAGTAGGTCAGTAGCCTGGTTGGCAAGGGGCACGTTGTCCTGGGCGGTGCTCTCTGGTGGGACAAGCCACCTCAATTTCCGACACTGTCTGGCTCTGATGTGCTCTTTTTACTGGGATTCAAACACAGCACAAGGACTGTCAGGTGCAGAATTACGGCGAAACTGTCCCTATCAAAGTACCCCAGGTACCAAAGCATGGAACTGTGTTTTCTCAGTCTGGGTCACAGTGCTCCCAAGGCGGTCTAGAAAAGAAGTTGTCACCGCAGATGTAGGCTGCCCAGAGCGTGTTGAGAGGCCCGGGGCCGTGAGCAGACCGTGTTTCTGCGTGTGTGTAATGCCACGTGTGAGAGTCGCCGATCTGGGCAAGGAGAGCACGCATATTACTGGCATGCCAACAGAGGGTCAAGGAAGCAGAGCCAAATAGTCTGCACTGTGAGTGTGCACACAGTTCAGTTATTATGAGTGTTTTTAACACTGGACGTGGGTCGATTGTGCTCATTGGTTACAGTGCATCCTATACAGAACTTGTAGAAATGACAAAACTAAAAAATATACACACAGTGCAATGAATACTTTTCACAAGTTTAATGTAAAGTATTATATCAGTTTTAAGAGAATTAAACAAAATTATTAATCCCTCAGTTCCTTCAAATTCTAGAAATTTCTGTGGTCGGTGACCTCTCCAGGCCTGCTCCTGGCCATTCACTAGTTCGCAACAGTGATCGAGTTCCCGAATTGTCTCGGGCACTGCACAGGTGCTAGAGATAAAGGGATGGAGGAACAGGGCAATGTTTGGCCTCTATGGAACTCAAACCCTCGTGCAAATCCACCGGACCTGGCCTAGCTCCCCTCGGGGGCTCTCCACAGGCCTCCCTGTTGGTGTGAGATCAGAGGACGGGAGGCTGTTGGGAGAGTGTGGTGTGACCTTCCTTAGGCTGTACTCCCCTCACCCTTACCTCGTAAATTTGAGGCTTAGATTAAATTTTTCTAAAAAAAATAGTGACTGTTTCCTAGAAAAATTAGACTGCTGATACTGATTCTTGACACTAGATGGCAGACATCTGCATTTGTGCATCGAATGAGAGAGCCAAATTTCAAAAAATTAAAATGAGGTTCAAAATGAGCCCTTGCTGTGAAAAAAGGTTGCCACCTTCCCGTGAGTGAGAGCAGGGACTGGTTTTATGTCTGTGGCTTTCAGCTTCACCTGGCATTTAATCTGTTCCTTGCTTAAGCACAGGATAGTCCATTTTTGAAACACTTTTTGGAAGTCCCATATATTCGTGAAGTTGTGGTATAACAGAATTTCTCTGGTGTACTTTCACCGATGTTCTGTTTATACAAAAAGTTAAAATAAGCTTTGGAAGTACAGACACAGGTGGACACACTTGGAGCTGCTTTACCAGATGCGTGAGAGACAAGTGTTTCCTTTTCTTGTGGTGACAGAAGAAACAAAGACACTAGAAAGCCTCCACCTGACGACATCACTTGATCCGCCGTGGGTTACAGGAGTCCAAAGAAAATGAAATACGAGCGGATGTTGCCCCGGGCAAGTGACACGTATAAACCAAGACCAGCATCACTGTTCCACCGGTGTCTGCCCACGTCCTACTAATAGAGAACCTGCCTATCTACCCCTCTCTCAGCAAAGAAATAACCCACCACAGCGAGATGCTCTGCATATCTTCAGAGGACTAAGGGAGCTGTGTCCAAGTCCACACCAGGCTCAGCTATAACGGAGTGCCCACTGGCTCTTCAACTCTCTGGAAAGCTCCTAGCGACCATATCTGCTGCCTCTGACGTCCTAAGGAACTTGGACACAATTGGGTTGTAAAACTTTGTGGCCAAGTCTTGACCCTCAGTTTGTGTTTACGACCTATAAATATGTAACCTTGTAAATAGAGTTATCTGAGCCCACTTGTTTTAGGGACTCAAACAGTAAAGAAGTCACATCTTTTGGTGGCAGCACAGGACTCGCTTAGTTCGAGGGATTTTACTGGAGAGAGACTTTAAAGGATCAGCAAGGTTCGCATGGACTGAGATGCGGGGGGGACTGTCTTGGCAAGACTCCCCCCACAAGCGTCCACTCCTCGCTGGTTTTGTCTGCACCACAAGCGCTGTCTCGGAGCCCTGGCACTTCCTCTTCTGGTTGGGGCACTCCTCATCCAGAAGTCCATACTCTTGCTTCTTTACTTTAGATCTTTCCTCGAACGTCACCTGATCGGACCAGCAGTCTGTGATCGCCTCGTCTGGAAGAGCGGGCAGCCCCTGCCAGCGTGCACCATCCTCTTGACCTGCTTTGTCCTCACAGCCTCTGTCACCACCGGCACAATGTGTTACTGGTTGTCTGTTACCCCTACTATAATATGAGCTTGCTGAGACTAAGGGCCTCCTCTTTTTGTTCGGTCGCCAAATCTCCAGTTGCTGGAACGCTGCCCGGCCCCAAGCAGGCCCCCGACAATGCTGACTGCAGAAACGGACGCCCCGGCCCTGTTGTTCTAGCTGTTTCAGGAAGGAAGGCTGACACATCCATCGCGTGCAGGCTTTTCACCCAGGCCCTCACTTTTGGGCGAGTGCATGTTACAGCGCCTCACAGGGTTATGCCCGTGAAGAACAACGGAATAAACCGGCACAGTCTGTCAGATTTGCTTGAGTATGCCTGTGTGCCCAAGACTGCTATTTGACCCCATTTTTCTGTTAGACGTAGATAAGGGTAACCGACTGTGACCTTCAGTTTTTGAAAATCTATTTTTTTAAATGCTCACTTACTCAATTATGAACACATGCATTAAAGCGGAAGCCGACAAATTTTTCAGGCCATAAAATGACAGAGGAACACGGAGTAGGGCTTTTTGGAATTGGGGATTCTGTGGTCTACATTAGGAAATCAACAGTTGAGTACCCCCTGTGTGCGACTCTGCAGCATGTGATGGGTAAGAGCTGAGTACCGATGACGTGCCACCGTGCCACAGGCGATAGGCAACCAGGAGTATACCGACCCGGGACGCTCTGGATGTGCTACAAGATCTTTAATTTCCTGCAGCACTTGGCTATTGTAATTTCTAGTGGTTCAGTTATTCTGGGGCTCTTTAAATATTATATTCTATTAGTAGTTTGACACCACAATAGATGCTTTGAAATATCGCTAAACATACATGAAGATAATGTATTCTACTCTTTCGTCCATCAAATAGTTACGAGCTGCCGCTAGGCCAGGGCACTACCGCATGCTGGGGAGAGCAAGGTGGAAAGAAAACAGTGTCTCAGCCTCGTGGAGCTCGAGGGTTCAGTGGGCCAACTTGGTGTTCCTGCTGTTAACATACCGCAGTGTGAGGGATGCTCTGGTGGGGGGGTATGCTGACATGGACTCAGTAGAAGAAGGTCGGCCTCCCTCAGACTGGGAGGTCCTGGCGGTGGGTGGGGAGAAGATACGCACTCTGCTCTCACTCTTCTTTGTAGAACCCGGGGCCGCACACCTGAGGGCAGGCACTTTTTCGATGGCACGAGACCTCGGTGGGGCCTGAGTTCTTCGCATCTCAGATCTCGAAACCCTGTGTGCATGTGAAAATCTTTGCGGGCCTGGGCTCTGAGTCAGGGGAAAACAACGCTTGCACTGGTGTGGCTTCAGACACATGTTGTAGAAAGGTCGGAAGCCAGTTTACTGGGGTCACATGGAAGTTAGTGGACAAATAGAATTTGGGGCTGCTATGAACTTGGTTAGCTGATTTCTGAGAGACAATGGGGTGCTAGGGGTCAGTATCGAGGATTTCGTAAATAGAGAATATCTTGTTAAAAAAATCAGCAATCAAGATACTAGAACAACTTTGATTTGAGCATATCTATTCTAACATTCAGGAAAACATTTTGGTATACAATATTCGATAGTTGAATTAACCTTAAAAACAGCTTCTCAAGGACAAAATGCTTTCATGCTCCCAGAAGGTCCTTCTCAATGTTCACCAGCTAACGTTCCAAAGCTCACCCACCATCACTTTTCCTCCTATGTTTCCCTTTAATCCAGTGTCTCTCAACTGGGATCCCCCATGATCGCCCCCTGAGGAGCCTTTCAGACTTTCTTTGTCCTAAACTCCTCTTGACCTTGTGAAAATTTAATGGCATGTGTTCACAGTATATCTGTTTATACAATGTGGTTACTTGAAGAGTCAGAAACCATTGCAATACCTAAGACTTTTCTGCCCCCTAAGAGCCCATTCTTCTTCCCATGACAAAATGCCTACTTTAACCCCCAGGGAGTATGCAGGCAAAGTGAGCCCTGGCCGGCCACCCGTCCCAGCGCCTGGCTTCATTGCTCCCCCTGAAGTCCTGCGCCTTCCACACGAGTCCTCAGGGCCGCCGCCGGCAGGATCCCCCTTGCCCCCTGCTCCCGTCCTCTGACCCCTCGAGAAGTAGTTCCATTAAAGTGTCTGCAGTATTGCCCCTTAATACTTGGTTTCTGAGCAGTAAAAAGATCGATATATGTTCTGATGCAGAATAAGAATGTCCAGGCGTGATTTTATTTAGCCTCCTGTTTCTTACTGGTTTTTCAGCTCCCTTACGTCAACATCCTTAAGCTTACTTCGCTCTGACCAGGAAACCTGCCTGTTTCACCAGCAAAGCTGGGTTGAAATACAGGAGTGCCTGCCTGTGTCCACTCCGCTTTGTTCTGTAATGCGATTTTCACGGTGGCTGCCTTCCAGCGTCACCAGCATTGTGATGCCTCGGTCATTTAGAAAGTCACGTGGTGCCCAAGGACATGATAAAATAATAGCGGCCCTCCTGTCCCACCCTGCACTCTTACTCAAAAGAGGCAAACGTTTTCAACTGTTCAGGCTGGTTTTGTTCTTTTATTTACTTCCGTATTGCCAAAGAGCATGCTTCACCACCTGTGTCTTGCTTTTCAGCTTTTAGGATTTACTTCCTACTATACAAAATGAGGTTTTAGCCCTGTTATGAATCTCTCCCCATCTCTCCAGGAGAATCATACTAAAATTTTGGTTATATCAATATGCACATGTTTTGACTCTATACATTTTACTCACTGCCCAACCATTCAGTGAGCTACGATATTTTATTTTGTATTTTTTTGTGCTTTGGGAAGTAATACTTATCTCATGTTCTCTCTTCCTCTCCCCACCTCTTCTTTCTGCCTGCTTTTCTTTTCCATTTTCTTTCTCTACATCTCTCTCCCTTGTCCCTTGTTCCTCCTTCTGTCTGTCTTCTCAAGAGCCTCCAGCTGTCACTGCAGTCAAGGCGGGGCCCCGTGGACAGCTGTGCTTCTGATGCCCTGTCCCTGTCCTCCTGCTACATTGTCCTTTCTCTCCAGAGGCTCGTTTTTCCTCCTGGGGTGGAGGGCAGGGCCAGCGCTGTGCTCTCTTGTAGTTCTCAGGGAGATGAAAGGGGTGTGTGTGGACACACCTGATGGACCTGGCACAGAATAAGCACCTCAGAATGTAATTTTAGCTACTATTATTGCTGTTACATGCACTGTCCTTGTTGTTATTTGTGTTTCTATTGTTTTGCCTGTCTCCTAGGAATGTCTCTGTGGGATAATGCAAGTGGCGATGCTGTCATAAGTATTGGGACACTCTTCGTGGCCTGTCACTCTGTAGGCTTCTTTCTGGGACAAACCGGAGCAAATGCTCCGGGGAGAGAAGAGTGGCTCTTTTCCATCCGAGGGAGGCTGCTGTTAGTCCCAGACCTTCCTGCACGCTGACAGGACAAGCCCGTCTCCAGGGAACTGAGGCAGAACTGAATTTAAATCGTGGGCTGGTGTCTTTTAGTTGTGCTCCACATTTTGTGAACTTTAATCAATTATTTCAGCATCACCGAACAAAGCTGGGAACGTGGAAGGCGGAGGGGCCATACTGAAGCAGAGAGCTCACTTGCCCAGGTTGCTTATTAATTAATTACATGCAAAGACTCAAAATCAAGGGGCTGAGATGTTATTTTGCAGACTGTGTGGTTTTGGGGTATCAGGGGTGCACACACATGTACACTTTTTAAAATGAGAAGTAGCCCTGGCTGGTGTGGCTCAGTGGATTGAGTGCCGGCCTGTGAAGCAAAGGGTCTCTTGAAAGCCAGTTCGATTCCCAGTCAGGGCACATGCCTGGGTTGCAGGCCAGGTCCCCAGTAGGGGGTGTGCGAGAGGCAACCACACATTGGTGGTTTCTCTCCCTCTCTTTCTCCCTCCCTAACCTCTAAAATAAATAAATACAATCTTTAAAAACAACTGAAGTTTTGACTTTTTATCGTTAATTCCATTGCAAATGTTTGCTTTGGTGTTTTGAAGTCATATTGATGACATCGAAATAATACAAACCCAAAGGAGAGGTGTGTGTGGAAAAGAAGCCAGGTTTTTGAAAGAAAGAGCCTGAATTCCAGACTTTTCCAGGCCCTCGTCGTCAACGGAGCGTCCAGGGTGATGTTGTCAGCGGGCCCCATGCTGCTGTGGCAGCAGTGGCGTCTCTGCCGCGGGCCGTGTCGGTGCATTTGCGTGAGTGGTGGGCACCGCGTGCCTGTGGTGTTTGCTTCCTCTACCCCTTTGCTTTCTTTACGGTCACGGTTACTTTCACTGAACACATGCTTTGATGACATTTAAATACTTGTCTTTGGCATAAATGAAAAGAATAATTCTACAATGAATCACACAGTGGCCTACCTACCTTTTTAAAAAGCTGTTAATCCCGTCCTCACTCTGACCTCAATCAGGCTAAGTAGCTTTGAACATTCACTTTCGGTGCATCTACCCAAGGCAAGCCTTTACAGTAGTGTGGCATTGTTTGGGACAGCCGTCTCCCACCCTTCCCAGTTTGCCTGTGTCTGTGACGGCAAACAAACATCAGCCCCCGCCTTACGTGAGCTTCAAAGCAGGTGGTGAATCTGGCACCGAATGAAGTGTTCTAGATCAGGTAACACACATTTCAAAAAAATGAAGTAGCTTAGGCGGTGTGACTAATGTGATGTGTTTCCTGCAGTCAGTCCAGCTGGGATTCAGAAGGATGTGTATTTTATTCTGCGGTCAGTTTCTTGGGAGCCCCCGCCGGTGTGGACGTGCGGCTCTTCGTGGAAGCGCCACAAGGTAACAGGACACTTTGGATAGAAAGATTCACGAAAAGCAATGTAAATATTAATACCTACAGAATTGCTGTGTGCCCACTCTGTGTTACACAGCACTGAGTGTTTCCTCTGCGATGCCTCCTCTAACTCTTACCCAAAACTACAAGGGACCTGCTGCTTCCGTTATGTGTGAGTGCAGTGAACCGTGGCGAGGTTACAGACCTGGTCCAAACCAGTTTTCAAGCACACGAGTGTCTGACTTTGGTTCTGGTTAAAGGTGTTCACATCTTCTGGAAGAAAAAGTGAATCTCATATACTAATGCAAGAAAAACATTATCTGATCTTTTTATAGAAGGTACTTGTAAAAATATTCCTTTCTATGTGTGATATAACAACTTCTATTAAAAATTTAAGATTATAATAAAAGTATGAAAAGTAGGTAAATGAAAGGAAATTATTCACATGGTGGAATAGTCATTATCCTAGATATGTATGTATAATAAATTATATGTGTTTAGCAAGAGTATGAAACTGAAAAGTAAGTGAAATTAATCTTTTCGTTTTGGCTTTTTTTTAATCACTTTACACATATATGTGTCCCTTCAGTGCAATTTGGTGTCAGACGTGCTTTTGGCTCTGAAGACATCTGTCCCAGTTACCCCGGTTTTTGAGTTTTAGAAGGTTGGCAGGAGTCGTTCCATCAGCTTTGAGTTCCGTGGGCTTTCCTCTTAGCTAAAGACAGTTTGAGAAATCGTGGGAATCGAGACAAACAAGCATGATCCAGGTCTTAAACTTCGTTATAACTGTTTGATGGCAGAAAACGAACTCTAACACATTTTTCCTTTCCAGCGGATATTTTTATTTGCTGTCACCAAAGATTTGCTTTTGAGAGAAAGCCTTAAAAAGGTAGGATAAGGATACATCTTAATAAGAAATCAGCAAGCCCACGTATCAGACTTCCCAGAATGCAGTGCCTGCTCCAGTCACTAAATGGCTCATTAGTGTTTGGTACGATGTATACACTTGTAGGTGTCGAAGCAGCGGGCAAAGTGGGTGCCCACGTCCCCCCTGGACAGGGTAGGGACTCAGGCCAAGCGGCCACAGGGCCTGTCCTGAAGGTGGCGTCTTGCTCACCCTGAGCCCGTCTTTGCAGCGTGAGGATGCGGCCCCGTGGGCAGGCAGTTGCCAGGTGAAGGAGTGAACGTCTGTGTGTGGTCGGGGATGTTGTGCACAGGCTGTTTTGTGACTTGGACTGTGACCTGTGTCTTAGGTGTACTGGTGATGTTGAATCCAGTAATCTTTGATGTATTGGGGAGGAATTTATTTTTTATTGTTGCCTTTTTAGTTTGTTGAAAATCTTGAAAGGGCTTTAATTGTAAATGGTTCTTGAAAAAGTTTACTTTAAATGAAGGAGCTGGGACTTTCAGCACCTTCTTCTTCCTGTCTTTAAGATACCCACTAAATAATGTTAATTTTTAAAATTGCATTTGTGAGCTGCTTTTCTTTCACGCGTGCGACTCGCTATTTATAAAAATGTTCCCCCTCTCTCTGACGAGGTCCGTCACACTTGATCTCACCTCCCAAACCTTCAGTGTTCTGAAGCACACATTGAGAGACCCGGCGGCCAGCGCGCCCAACCCCCTGCCGGTGCTGCCCCCCGACGTGCTCGCTCTCGTCTCCCTTCCTCCACGTTCCACTACTTACAGGCTCTGCGGTTGAGCGCTGAACCATACCATACCGATACTAGATCTCTTTTTTTTGACTAACAGATATGCTTATTTTTTTAACTTGTGAAGAAGGCAGGTTATAATTTGTACTGTACTGTGGAATGTGCGAAGAGTTGTGAGGCACGAAGATGTCATTGTGCTCTAGACGCCCCATCATCTCTGTTATGCTGTAACACAGGTAACGTTGCAGAAAAATGACGGCCAAGTGTTGCCTTGCCCAGAGGTGATAGGTGAGGCAAGAAACAGCTTACCCATTATGGCAGAAAAGGGAGAGTTATACGTCTTCTATATTTCACAAAATGGTTTTATTTCCTGCCAAAATAATCAGTGATTTCAGTGACACCGCCATTGAGAAGCTTTGGTTTTGCGATCTGGGCTGTGGCATTTCTCCTGCCGCAGACTTCAGCCGAGGCTTGGGAGTTTTGCTCTGCACCCCACCTTCCTGCTCTGGAGCCTGCAAACCCTGAGAAACTGACTTGCTCGGCGTGCATATTTAGGGAGATTCTGGGAAGTCAATAAACGGTCTTTTGCATTGTTTTTCCCCCGATTTTGCTTTGTTTCTTCAGAACAAGCATTCAAAAAATATCTGTTGTAGTTGTACTAGGTTGAGCTTTACCTTTTGATTTTTAAAAGGCAGTCTCATTAGTTAAGAGGTAAAGTTTTTGTGATGATAACAACTTGCTTATGAAACACTTTGACAAGAATAAAGCCCATTTGATCCAGGAGAGCAGTGGTCATCTGGAGCAAGTCACAGGGGAGATGATTTTGCAGTTAGAAAAACATGAGCAAAGAGAAGACGGGCTTCAAAGACCTGTGTTCTGCGTGCCTGTTGTGTTTGATCTTGGCCAAGTTTCCTATGTCTGTTTTGATGTTCGCTTTGCTGTGGGATGGGGCAGCAACATCCAGCTCAAAGGCCTGTAGCTGCGACCAGATGAGGAGAAGCACATTCGAGTCACCTGCAGGGTGCCTGCACCTGGGACATCCTTGGGAAATTGATTGAAATTCCAAAGCCACTTTATTTCTTCCTCATTTTTTCTTGGTCTTTTTAGGACACGCACTAAAAATGTGTACAGCAGGTGTGCAGTGCTGATCCTCACACTTCTGCATTTAAAAGAAAATCATGCAAATAAGAAGTTAGAATTCTTATGATGATAATTTGTTTATGAAACACTTTGACTGGAATAGAAATGATCTGCCACCGTGCTCAAAGACCACCTGGATTCTATGTACCCAAAGTACCATTAACCCCGTAGCCTGCTCTTGCCCCGGCACCGCTGAGGAGGTTGGAGGAGATGAAGGAAAAAGACCAGAGCACAGCTTCTGGGAAGCCCGGACATTGAGAAAATTTAAATAACAATCATGCGATGTATACTTGAGTGGGATTTTATTATAAATTCCTGTTAGGAAGGTTGTAGTCAGAAAAGATTAGGAGGTAGGATGAAAATAGTAAATGTGTAAGCATCCTCAGTCAGAGTGACTGATATAGATCAGTGTGTGTGTGTATTTGAATATGGTTATGGTGATGTCGACAAATATTAAATATATGTATAAAGTCATAATTCTTTCTGGGAAATTTGAAAACATTCAGGGAGCAAGCTTTAAACCTGCAGGGCAAAGCCACTTCCTCCGTGGACACGCCCACAGACTGTTGGGCCGTCTGCACTGGGCGTCCACCGCGGTCGGCCCTGCCAGCGTTAGCGCTCCCCACACCTGACAGGTGACCCCAGTGTGTGCTCCTGGGTGGGCCAGGCACTCCTCTTACCGCCGTGCAGTCTGTGTCCCTAATGCAGGGCCCGGAACATGAAAATTTGTCAGCGAGTATGTGTCAGGTGAAATCATGGGTTTGAGCTGGGCCCAGGCAGAGATGCTAGGTCCATGTTGCTGGTGGGACGTGGGGTGCTGGAGGAGTGGGAACAGTCTTTGAAGAGGTAGAGATTGAAGTGAACTTGCCATTCTTTTTCATTCAACAAACAGCCATTCAGCAGCTACTTTGTGCCAAACTCTTGAGTAAAAACAGATGCACACTCGCCCTCTGGAGCTTACAGACAAGTAGGAGAGAAGCGCATTAATCAAAGGGTCACGAGCGTGAGTACGCGTGCGTGACTGTGATATGGGCCACAGAGGACAAGTGAGTGTGGCATTGGGGGAGGGGAGCGAGGGGCGGGGAGTCCTCCCCCAGTGGCAGTGACATAGTCAGGACTTGCTGGCCTGAGGGAGCCAGGGGGGCCACAGTACAGAGCTCTGAGTTTCTTATAAAAACTATCCAAACCGCTGAGGCCTCCTCACCCTCAGTGAGCAGTGGGTGGGTGTGAGGATCGTGAGGTTTCCAACCAGAAATCTTGAACGGCTGCATCTGGCTGCAGCTGACCGGGTGGCACACCAGTGCTGGGACAGATTGTGTCTTGGCCGAGGATCTGGGAGGTGGCCTCAGTCCTCGGAAGCTTAGAAATTCAGTGCTGCTGATGGAGAAGAGTGGGTAGGTACCAGGACAAAGAAGAATTAATAAGATCCCTACAAGCGATTTATAGGAACTAAGATCAAGGTTGAAAAGGTAATGTTGGGACCAGGTCCTGCAAGATGCAGCCTTAGGCCAGTAGGTCAGACACATGCTCTGTCATGTGCCTGCCCTTTCCCAGGTTTTCCCTTTCATGCATTCACTCAGCTCTTCCCTCACTGAACCACTCACCTATTCGTTCATTCACGCAAACATTTACTGAGTGCCTCTCTGCGTCCAGCACAATACTGAGTGCCCTTGCTAATCTGTTTCCCTTTCCTCTGTCTCAATTTGTTCAGCTCAAAGCCGCCTCTTCTGAGAGCACTTTCAGGGTCTTCCCAGGTCCCAGCAGCTTCTGTCACTGGTCCTTCCCCTGCGGAGGTGGCCTAGACCCTCCCGCTGACTCCTCCCCTTCATCGGTGCTCACTGGGCAGTGAGCTCACTTTTCACGTTCAGCTCCTCCCCTGGGCAGACTCACCAGATGCAGGCATGAGGTTGAGGCGTATGCGGCAGAGTTGAAATAAGAAAGAAAAAACAAAGGTGCTAAATTTTTTTGTGAAGCAAAATTAAACTCTCCCAATAATGATCAGGTTCCAGTGATGCCCTACACTTCATGTATTACTGTTTTTTCGGTAAATGCCTCTTAATTAATGCATGCTGTTTTCCATGGAGAATTTTAAAGCACTCCATTCCTTGTAATTTTGTTGTTTTGGAAATCTCTGGTGGTTCAGGCACTCCACCTCCCCTGTGACATCGGTGACTTCAGCAGGGTGCAGGAGCCAGCTCTGCCCATCCTGCCAGCTCCTGACTCAGTGGTGGTGTTTGGTGGTTTGGCAATGGTGGCCGAGTTTTTACCACAGCAACTGGCAAGTGCTGTAAGTCAGAGCTGTGGCTTTTCTCCCCAGAAAGCTGGTTGTTAATTGTTTTCTATTATACTGTTGCTTTAAATTTTAGAAATGATCAGTGGATGATATTAATTCTCAAAAACGTGTGTGTGTGTGTGTAATTGGTTGAAGTGATTTGGAGCTACTTATAAGACCCATGGAAGAAAGTGAAATTCTTTTATTCTCGTGGTCATTTTGTACTTCATTCTCTCACTCACTCATTCCACCAGTGCACTTGCTGGTGGGTGCAGCAGGTGTGTGTCTTCCTCAAGCTCATCACAACAGAGCTGGGAGAGACAGCAGAGGTTCCCGAACACTAGGCGAGGATGGACTCTGAACCGGAGTGAAAGCCATGCAGGGGAGAGTAGGGCATGGACATAAGAGTTATATAGGGGACGGAACCGAGATCACTTAATAACAGTTAAGCTATTGTCAGTTTTCTAGGTAGTGCAGGTGGGTGATGCTGTCTATCTCTGTAATGAGAACACAGGCAGGGCGATGGGTTGAGAGGCGGTGTAGGTGTGGCAGGCACAGGGGGTTGGGAGGAGATGAGTTTAATTTGGGGCATGAAAATTTGAAGTTATTTTATTGGATTGGCCAAAATATTTGGTTTTTTTTTATAAGATGGTTCTAGTAGTGCTTAGTTGTCTTTAATATCTTTGAAATAATTTTGTTAGATTGTATTGTGACCACTGTCATATCAGCATGAATTTCAAAAATAACTTATCAAAATCGGTGAATTTTTGTGTAGCCATTTTAATATTGAAGATGGAAGAAAATATACAACATTTTTGGCATATTATGCTTTATTACTTAAAGAAAGGTAAAAACACTACTGAAATGCAAAAAAAGATTTTTGCAGTATATCCAGAAAGTGCTGTGACTGATTGAATGTACAAAAAGTGGTTCGTGAATTTTTGTGCTGGAGATTTCTCGCTGGACGATGCTCCATGGTTGGGTAGACCAGGTAAAGTTGATAGCGATCAAATGAAGACATTAGTTGAGAACAAGCAATGTTATACCATGAGGGAGATAGCCAACAATCACAAAATATCCGAATCAACAAAGTTATTGGTGAAAATAAAGTATGTGCATTTTGTTTTACAGAAAAACTAAACAAGCTTTTTGGCCACCCAATAGGATATTTAGAACGTCTCTGAGCCACATATTTTGACGTCAGTGGTTTGAAGTCATCACTATGTGGTGGTAATTAAAGCAGAGCGAGAGTGAGACGGAGTATTAGTCAGGATCCCAGCAGGAAACGGACATCACACTCCAGTGGGGTAACTAAGGAGAATGCGACAACATGGCTGTTCCTAGAGGCTATGGGCGGGGTCCAGGAGCCACCTGAGTCGATGGAGCACTGGGACCAGCAGCAGCAGAGAGCACTCCCTCGTGGGCTCGAGGGCCAGAGCAGCAGGGCCCTTACCAGGAGGTGGGCAGGCAGCAGCTGGACCTGCAGGCGGCTATAGGAGAGGGCTGCCTGGTCAGACCTGTGCCTCAGTGCGGGAGCTCAGCCACGGCTGGCGCATGGCCTTGCAAGGAAAGGGCCCAGGAGAACCTATCATGACCTCCTGCCCTCCTCACCCTCTGACATTTGGCCTCCCATTTTCCAAATCCATAGTGAAGACAGAGGGCCAGGGAGCATCTAGACACAGGAGCAGGTAGAGCAAGGCAGGTAGTTGGACTGGGGACTCCAGACGTTACATGGAAAACAACCAAGGAGATGATCTGAAGTCACTGAGGACAGAGCCTCAAGAAGCAGGACACAGAAGAGACCAGTAGAAGAAGGAGCCTGAGAAATGCATCCTGAAGACCAGGTGAAACCAGGAGCCAGTAGTTTTGCTGAGAGGTGGGGATGTTCTAAGAAAGAAGAAATAATCACCACTGTCACATGCAAGAGAAAAGTCTAATGACAAAGTCCAGAGAGTGCCCAGAGTGGTCAACAGTCAGGGTCTTTGGTGACTATTTTTATTTTTCATTGCAATTTTCACAAACAAGGTTATGAAGCTGGTGGTAGCCACAGGATTGGACTTGAGAACATGCAATGCCATTGTTCTTACATTGAACATGAGGAGCAGGTAGGGAGTTTTCCACCCTAAATATTGGGCGCCTCCTCCCCCCGTGTCTCCAGGTCCATCCAAACTCCTGACTGAGCAAGCCCAGGCTCTAAGGGTGTGTGAGCAGAGGTGGGTCCTCACCAGCTTCAGTCCGTGTGACGGGTGCAGGAATTCAGTGTTTGCCACTCCAGGCTAGTGACGGGGGCTTTGACATAAGTGGTCACCAAGCAGCCCTGGTCTTGGGTGCAGTTTGAGTAGATGCTGCGGAGTATGAACGTGGCCTGGCTGTGAACGGCCAGCGAGTCTGGAATCATCAAGTAGGATGCTTCAATGGAAAAAGGTAAAGCCGTCGTATTTAGCAGGAAATGTCAGGGGACCAGCATTTTGAAGTATGAGTGAAGTGCATCTAGGGGAGGGAACAGAGCCTAGCAAACGTTCTGTAAGTGTTTGTTGAACAGAACAAAATAAAACTTGAAGAGATACAATAAAATTTAGCCATAAGAATCCTTGGTGGAAAAAATGTTTTCATCTTATACTGTTTGACATCTCACCGAAGGATTAACAAAACTGACATTTTTCCTAGTTGTGTCTAGTTTTTTTTCATTAAGAGAACAACTATAACAAAAAAATGTTAACATGACAACATAACCATATCTGTCCCTTTGATAAATTTCTTTCAGAACTGTTATACTCTGTGTCCTTTTTTCTACATGTTGTGTATATAATTATGCATAATGTTTCCTTGTAGGATATATGTTTAGATATTCTGCTTTATCATGATCATTTTTAGTGGCTTAGAAATAGCTTATCCAGAAGATGCAAGATGGTCTTCTTAGCTGTTGCCCTGTTACTGGTGTTAATGTTTCTAGTGTTGTACTCCTGTAGTTATACAAGGGGGGACCCCCCCAAAATAAATGGAATTACCTTCTGGAGGGCAAGCCTTTTGTAGGATAGGCTTTCTGTGCTAGGCATGTGTTCTAAGAACCCATCTGTACCAGTCTACCAGCTGGCGTTGTTGTGAGAGGCTGCGTTCAGCTTCAGTGCATTTTTTTAAGACTCTTTCAGCACATTTGCCCACTTCAGGATGGGTGATTTACAAGGGCACCTGTCCACACCTCACTGACTGTTCAGGAGTTTCTGACCCAAAACTGCAAGATTCTCATGCCTGACCCTCCCTGTTTACCCAGTCTCGCCCAGAGCAACTTTTTTATGCTCCCCTGAATGGAAAATGTCCCCAAAGGGAAACATTTTGCCGATGTGGAAGAGGTGAAACAAAAAACAGCAAAAGCACTAAAAAGCATCAGAATCGATGAGTTCAGAAACTGTTCTGAGCAGTGGAGAAAAGTCTCAATGATGTAGTGCATCAAAGGGAGAGTGCTTGGAAGGTGACTGAAGTTTAGACATATGAGAATAAATACACAATTTTTATAAATAAGTTCTGGGTTTTTTTGAGGTCACCCCTTGTACATACGATGAGGTCTTATCCAGATGTTTTCCACAAGTTTTGGGTTGTTTCTTTGGGAAATACTTTGGATTTCCTGAAGTCAAATTACTAGACCCAAGAGCAACATCATTGATATTACTAAGATTCATTGATATTACTATTTCTTAAGCTGGCCTTTGAATAAATACAATTATAATTTCTTCAGCATTTTGCTTGTCTAACAACTCCCCCAGGTAAGTAAATTTAATGTGGTTTTTTTTTTAGGCTTGTGGAATGCAAAGGCTGGTAGCTCTGGGTTAGAGGGAAATTAGAACACATTGTCCCTGAATACAAAGGTTAAGATGACAAATCCTTACTGAACTGAACTGAATCTGGCAAGTTTTAAGGCTTTAATACATGACTCCTAAGTCATTATCTTTGCTTCAATCTAGTTAGGAAGTCCTGTGATACTTCAGACTGGACAGAAAGGCTGGCTGGGACCTCCTGCCCTACCCAGCCCTGCAGGGTGGAGCTCCTGGGCTCGTGGGTCCTCTGCGAGGTGGCTCCTCCCTAAGCTGTGGGGCTGCCTGCTGCAGAGTCGCCGTGCTCCGGCCTTTTACACTTTTCTCAGCGCCTTGAATTTTTTTATACCTGGTGTTTTACTTGGTTAGTCTGATTGCATTTTCTTCTCTTTGCATTTAATTATTTTCCCTTTGCCTTTAATTCCGTCAATATTTCCTGCTCATCTTCGTCATAATGAGTTTTTCTCCTCTAGCATTTCAGCGGTTTAAGTTTTTCCAGCTACCAGCACATGGGTTCTGCCCTCTTTGTATTCCTGAAACATATTAAACATTCGACTACAATTAAAAAAATAAATCGTTCGATTAAGTAAATTAACACCGAGGCATCCCTTTAAATATTCTTGTACTGTATAAGACAGGTGAAATCTGTAACTTTACACATTTTTGAAATTTTCACTTTTGACTCCACATTAAGTAAATAAATGTCCAAAACTCACAGTTTCCTGAACTTTCACAAACGACCACTATGCATCGGCACAGGACAGGCTCAGCTTTACAAGTTAATCGGTATTGTTTCTACGTGATCGCTGACACCCTTTCATTCACTGGCCCAGGCAGTCAGAAGAAAACCGTGTTCAGCTGCATTCCGAAAATACGTTAATATAGAAAACCAGCTAAGCATTACATTTGGTAGACAGTTTTTTTAAGTAAGACTTTGTTTGTTAGAGCGGTTTTACGTTAGGAGCAAAATGAAGGAGAAGGTAGAGATGTCCCCATGTACTTCCCCGTCCCCCTCACATGCGCAGCTGTCCCCACTATCAGCAATCCCACCAGGGGCTCCGTTTGTTACAGCTGATGGACCTGCCTGGACACATCGTCATTGCCCAGCGTCCATAGTTCACGTTACAGTTCACCCTTGGCGTTCATTGTGCATTCTGTGGGCCTGGACAGATTATAATGACCCGTATCTGTCATAGTATTACGCAGAATGTTTTCTCTGCCTTAAAAGTCCTCTGTGCTGCTGATTCATCCCTCCCTCCCCCTTTACCCTTGGCAACCACTGATCCTTTTACTCTCTCCATGGTTTTACCTTCTTCACAATGTCACCTAGTGGGACACGTCACACTCATACGAATGCAGCCTTTTCACAGTGGCTTCTTCCTCTTAGTGATGCGTTTTCAAGGTTCCTCCCTGCCCTTTCACTGCTTGATAGCTCGTTTCTTTGTTTTACCAAATAACATTTCATTGTCTGGATGCCCAGTTTATTGATCCATTCATCTACTGAGGACATCACCACTGCTTTTAAGTTTTGGAAATGATCAATTAAACTACTGTAAACATCCATGTGCAGGTTTTTGTGTGAATATAAATTCTCAGCTGCTTTGGGTAAATACCAAAGAGCATGATTTCTGGATTGTAGGGTAAGTGGAGCCTTGGTTCTGGAACTTAATTCATTCTGGAAAACTGTTCAAGATACGATTTGTTTGAAAACCGAGCCCCTTTGCTTGTCGTCCGAGAGATGCGTGGCTGGTCGTGCAGGTATTGGCATGAAAGGGTTCACGGGTCAAGAATCGAGACCTGAAGTTTTGTTAGACAACCAAGGCATATTTTTCTGTGAACAACTTGGTCCAGAACTGAATTGTTCAAGAACCAAGGCGTTTGAGAACCAAGGTTTGACTGTGCTTGGTGTTGTGAAATCCCACCCACCTGTCTTTCAAAGCGGCAGCACCCCTTTGCATTCCCACCAGCACTGAGTGAGAGTTGCTGTTGCTCCCCATTCTCACCAGCACTTGGCGTTGTCAGTGTGCTGGGGTTTGGGTGTTGTAATGGGTGTGCACTGGTATCACACTGTAAATGTACTTTTCCCTGATAACATATGATGTGGAGTGTATAGACTCAATTAAAAAGAAAACAATTTCTGTACCCAGAATCAAAAGAGTTTTATTTTTTTACTGCACACATGTGTACACACACACACTCAAACATACACATATACTTTCCTAACTATGTGTACAGTTTACCCTTGAACTATGCAGGGATTAGGTGTGCTGATCTCCTGCACAGTCAGAATTTGTGTGTAACTTTTGACTCCCTCAAAATGTAAGTCCTGATAACTTTCTGTCAACTGGAAGCTTTACAGGTAACATAAATGATTAATATATTTTCAATGTAATGTGTATTATATACTATGTTCTTACAGTAAATGAAGTTAGAGAAAATAAATGTAATGAACAAAATTATAAGAAAGAAAACATGTTTACAGCACTCTACTGTATTTATCAATACCATAAGTTTACATCATCTGTTTATAAGATGAATCGTCTGTCAGTACCTACATCAGTATTGCCTGATGTGATACAAAACCCTGTAGATGTTGCATGAATTACTAACACTAAACATCAAAAGAGAAAAGATAACGTAGAAAAGAAATCTGTATTTATGTCCACGTGTAACTGTTCATGATGCAGTGATAGCGAAGAAGCAACAATACGATTGCTTTATGGTAGCCCAGCCTATGCACTAATGAATGAACTATTGTAAAATTGTATGGCATACAGCATTACAGCCAATCACAACACAGTATTGGGAGCATCGTTACATTAAAAAAACACTGACCTGTGATAATAGGTTGATAAGCATTTTCTTCAATGACGAGACAGACGCGTACTGTGTGGTAATATGATTTTTTGAAAGCAAAGTTATAAAACTAATGCATTATAAACTTTATATTAAATATCACTTGCTGTATGCCTGTGTCAGGCTGGGCTGCCACTTTAATGCGGGTCTTGCATGTGAGTGACATCCACTTGACTCCTTAGGCCCTGGTAATGATGATGCAAACACGTCACACAGTTCTCACGTGCAGTTCGATCAGCACATGATGACATGCACAGCACATGGCAGACGAGCCCACCCACTGAACAGCACGACAATCATGTACTGCTCAGTGAGTGCAGGTGCGGCATTGAAAAGGTCACCCGCTCGTCTTCGAATCTGTCCTCGGTCCTGGGAAGCCATGCACAGCGTGTGGCCATGGCTCTCCGGCAGGTGTTCATTGTTTCCAGTGGAGTGGCTCCCCTGCTTTCTCTGCAACGAGGATGCGTCTTCAGTGCTGCGGTCCTGGCCGACTTTGATGGTGTCCTCCCTGCCAGGTTCCCTTCTGCAGCGCTGACAGTCCTTCCCGTAGGATCCTGTGTGCTGAGCCCTGAGGGTCCTTGTGACCCCAGGTCTACAGGCCGAATCAAAGACGGTGTGTTTGGTGGCAAGTATCCCACCTCAGTGCCTCTTGAACTCATGGGATTCTGGGGGGCAGGGCATCATCTGATGCCAGTCAAACATTAATAGGCAGTCCATTACCAGCAAGGGCCCATCCGCCTTCAGGGACCAAGCCTCAGTGGAAACAATCCTGAAACGGGACCTCATTGGCCAGTCCTTTGTGCTGTATGACCAAACACTGGCAGCTGGTGCTTGTCTGCCCTTCAGAACTTGGGGCGAGCAGCTTTATGGATCAGGCCAGTCCTGACCGTGAACCCTGCTGAGATTGCACAGAACAGCAGTCAGCCCATCCCTCCCTGCCGTACATCCTGGTGCTCGCCTCTCTCCCTAACTAAAAATAACCTTTCTGGCATTTTGTTCCAGAATAGGCCCTTTCATCTGCGTTACAAACCTGCTCCGTCAGTTTTCTACTCTCCTCAGTGACTTCTTAATGGGAACTGTCCGATGCCGCTGGGTTGGCAGAAGCTGCTTCTCCTGTTGTCTTGACAAAAACCCAGTTGGGCTTTTCTAAAGCACAAACTCTTTGTAAAATGATCAAACCATCCTTTGCTGGTGTTAAATTTTCTAGCACTAGATCCTTCACCTTCTTTTTGCTTTAAGTTGTCATATAGTGACTTGTTTTTTTCTTGAATCTGTAGGTATGCCTTTCCTATAGCAATGCGGCATCCACATAAAACCTGCATTTTCAAAAGGAGACAAAAAGGTATTTTGCAAAAAGTACAAGGTTTTCTTGTCTCCTGGTAACTTCACAATTTTTTTATTTTTTCTATTCTTTCTTTTCCTTTCTTTTCTTTTTCTTTTCTTCTTTACAGTGGTGCTTATGCTGGATTCGCTCATTTACTTGAAATAAGGGACAACCCCCTCTGCAGACCTCCCTTGTTGGTGCACGTCAATCATTGCAACTTTTCCTGTAATGTCAAGGCTTTCCTCCGTTTCTTGGGAGCGCTTCCAGCATCACTAGTGGAACTTTGTAGGAGTCCCCTCGTGCCACTCAGGTTCACAGTGTAGCACTAAACAATGAATTATACACAAGAACAGCAAGAGATGAACTTTTTACTGCAGCACACGATTTCCTAGAGACGAGCTGCTCCTGTGAAGATGATTTGGGTCACACGGTGTTGTCAGTGGGTCTTCGAAATGGGAGCGCATGGCAGCAGTGAGTGGAGGCGGCCATGGGATTGTTACAGCAGCGTTCCACTCCACTCCACTCCACTCCAGTCCACTCCACGCAGGTGCACTTTCACCTTCGTTCACTTTGCTGTTGCCTGGCAATGGCACTGTGTGGTGTCTGTGTTTGTGGGCATAACTTTTGATAAATTTTTAACTTTTTATAATAGGTTTTTGTATATTGTATATTATTCAATGATAGATTATTATCTTCATATATTTCATGCATTCATGCCATACCTAACATTTTCTTAAGTTTTTTGGTATTTCTAGGCTACGTGGATTATCTGTGAATTTTTTCAAATTGTCACAAAGCTCCAAAAGCTTTGCAAATATCCTTATTGAAAACCTCTGCATGTAGTGGATTTATGCAGCCCAAACTCATGTGGTTCAAGGGTGAACCGTATATAAAAGGTTGATTGGAGTTTAGCTCCTTGCTCTTTTCTACTGCCAATTTTATTGTTTTGCATTGAGATGGTGCCTGATTCATTGATTTTTCTCTAGTAGATAAATTTGTTGTGAGAGGGGAGCTTTCAGAACATGAGAGGAGAATAAAGAAAGGCTGGGGAGATCTTAGTTACTTTTAACATTCAGTGAACAATAGAAAAGCACTTTCAACATATTGCAAACATAACATCTATTACTTTTAGTTGACATCAGAGTTGTTTGTTTTTTTTTTCAATCCTCACCCGAGGATATCTGTTATTGATTTTAGAAGGAGAAAGAGAAACATTGATTTGAGGGAGAAACATCTATTGGCTCCCTCCTACAGGCACTCCTACTGGTGTGTGCCCCACAGCCCAGGTATGTGCCCTGCCAGGGGATCAAGCCCGCAAGCTTTTCGCTTATGGGACGATGCTCCAACCAACTGAGCCACCTGGCCAGGGCCAGTTGTCCTTAAGCCACTCAGTGCCTCTAGTCCAGACAACGTTGTACAGCTGAGTCGAACTTTTCACTGCGAGTGATGGAGCACGACCTCCATAATTCTTACCTATTGAAAACTCTAACAAAACTCACTCATTTATTCTCTTGTTCCTGAAATATTTATAGGAACCTATTATGTTTATAAAATGCTCTGGGGTACAAAAGGAGTCTATGCAACCTGGCTTATTTCCCCAAAAATAAATTTATGAGGTCCATGAGGATCACATAACACTTTTTGCTCTGTCAATCCTGCCTGGAATATAAAATCTGCTTCATTGATTTCCATTTTCAGAAAAGGACTTTTAAAGCTGTAAAATAGTAATTGCAGCTCCTGAGGCCATGACGAGGCATGTCAGATGATGAAATTCACAAGGTTCAATGGCTCTCCCTGGCTCAGTGGCCTTGTTACTAACAAGGAAGTAAATGTTATCCTTAAAAGTTACTGTGTGTGGACTGAGGTCTGAGCAAAGAGAGACCCAGATTCAAACTCAGGCACTGCTTTTTGCAGAGGAGGACTTCTCGTCTGCTGGGGTGAGGGCTTCCGTGGTTCCGTACTGCCCAGCCAGGGCCGCTCGGTGGGCCCCCAGGAGATGGTGGTTCACCGCCTTCCTTCAGTGCTTGTTAAGTGCTGGAGACACAAGAACAGGGTGTGTGCCTTGTGAAGAAGTTATGCTGATAAGGGTGCTGTTTTCCTCCCACAAGGGTTTTGAAATGCTGAACCTCTGGAATATGACCCTAAACTACTTGCAGTTCCCTTTTACTGAACCCAGAGACTCTCTCCCAAGAGTCCGGGACCTCCTGCAGAGGGTAAATCTGCCAGAGAGGTAGAAATCGGGGCTGTGGCCAGGGTAGAGTCTCTGCGACTTACACCTGCGGGGTATGGGGAGCACAGTGCCCGCTTTTCTGTGACCACCTCCCTCTCCTTGAATGCTGGGGGTGTGAGAGAAGTGGATGGGGATGACCTTCCCCAAAGGTGGCTGATGGTGACTGTCAGGGGTAGCGGGGGTGGGGGGAAACAAGTGAGAGTTTCAAACTCAGACTCCTGCTGGAAGTGGTCTGTCTGGTGGTCACCTCCTCAGTCACTCCCCAGTCAGTTTGTCCCCTCCAGGGAAAGCCCTGGGAACATTCTGTTATTGGTCAATAAAGTCTTAGGACATCAAATCAGCCAGCCTGCGCCCCTGCGATTCCACCGGATGGATTCGGAAGTTCATTCATACTCTGCATTCACAGTGAAATATATTACTCCTCCTCTTTAGTCACCTGGGCTCATTCGTGCTCAGCCTTGCTGATTCGGGGCTGCTGTGCTCTACTGTTTGCTGTGGGGGGTGCATAATGCTCTGTATGTGCACAGCGAGCAGAGTTGCTTTGGCCAAAGTGAATTAATTTGGGTTTGCACTGACCCCAAGATATGTCACCTTTAAGTGTTAAGCTGGAAGGTGTGCCTTGTTTGCTTTGAGGAGTTGGCTTTGATGTTCACTCTAGGAGAATGTGGTAAGCAGCAGGATGAGGAACGTATGGAAACCAACTATGGTGTCGTTTTACAATCTAACTAAAGACACGTGGAGTTCCTTTGGTACTTCAGAGTTGAAAGGGAAACTGTCAAATTCAGTTAAATGCATTTCCTACCTGAAGGTAACAGTTCTGTTAAATAATGTACAAACATTACTTTCTTAGCCGCTTTCCTAGTCTCCCTTATTCTAGAAAAGTGAGGCTTTCCAGGATGTTATTTTTGCTCCTTTATTGATTCAGTTATCACTTATTGAGCTCTCTACTCCTCTTTATCCATCCCCACCCCCGCCCTTCTGGGAGACCTTATCCCCAGCCTTGACATTATCAGTTCTGGCTGTTTGGCCAGCCCTGAGCTCTGTCTTGATCTCTGCAGGTGTTCTCACCCCCCACTGCCCAGCTCCCTCTGACACCCAAACCTGCAGCTCAAACTCAGGGCCCAAACCGGCCACTCTCAAAACATCAGAAACTGTACTTCTACCTCGATTCGTGGTCTCAGTGAATGCAACTCAGGCCCTTACGGTGCCAGACTCTGAAAACTCAGATCAGCCTCAGTCCCCGCTTCTGCCAACTCTGTCTTCTGCAGGCCACCCATTCGCCGTCGCTCGTCTGCCTTCCCGGAATCTTTGCGCAGTCGTTCCCGTAGAGGCACCTCAGAGGCCTCAGCTCAGACCCTTCTCGTTCCTTGCCTGAACCAGGGCAGTTACTCTGCCGGCTGCAGCCCTCCCATCTTTCCCACCCTCCTCCGACCTCCACACTCACTTTCCAAGACACAAGGTAATCAGGTTGCTTCTTTGTTTCAAAGTCACCTGTGATCTTTCATCCGTTGTCCTTGAGCCTGATGACTTTTGTTCCCTCGTTTCTCAAGGAGCCTCTCCAGAGCTCGGCAGGCAGGTGGACCTCATGCTCCACGTCTTTTCCTGTCCTGTTTCCTCTACCTGAAGGGCCTGTCTTGCCTGTTTGTCCAGCTCCTATTTCATAACCTACATGAACATCATCTTCTCTTAAATGTTTTCTAAGACACTTTATCTACATAGTCATAGAGTTGCTCTGCTGCCCTTCTTCATCCCAAGAGAGTTTTGTGCCCACCCTCTGCACCTCCCATACTATGTTTCTGTGGTGGTCTTGTCTGCTTCTGCAGATGTGCGGTGACAGCCTTGGGAGTAGGAGCTGTGACTTATTCATCACACTCTTCCCAGGGATGTGTGTGCTCAGTTCAAGTCAACAGATATTTATTGAGCAACTACCATATGCTAGGCACTAAATGCTTATACTACAGTGAACAAAACAGAAATCCTGCACACATAAATTTATTTCCTAGCATGTAATATTTGCTTGGTATTGAGAGAAAAAAAAGTGGAGATGATAGATAATCAATAGGGGATAGAGAAGAAGATAGGAAGGAGGGAGGGAAGGATACATTGAGAATAAATTATGGTATTATCATTACTTTGAAAGGAAATAGTGATGAGCATCTTGGTTGGGAGTTGGGGATTTGAAAATATTAGTGGATGGAAAGGAGAGCAGATAAAGAAGTGTCCATACGTTAACATACGTGCTGGGTTTTCCTTGGTTTACAGATAACGTCTCTTGGTGGTGGGTTCCACCATGTTTGTACAGCACCTGCATTTAATGTTGAACTCAAGTGAATCTTTGATTTTCTTGGAAGGCATCTAATACCTTTCTTTTGCTTTAACATTTCCGTAGTATGTTATTTTGTGCTTTTAGGGCTTTCTATAAGGCATTTTTAAGAGGATCACATTTCTCTTTTGAGAACCAAAGGTGTGTGGTATTTTTGCAAATGACTCTGAAATATACTGTAAATAATGATAATAGGAGATACACTTTTGAACTTGAATCTGTGGTCCCAGCTGGGTGGCTCAGTTGGTTGGAGCATTATCCCAAACTCCAAAAGTTTGTGGGTTCAATTCCCGGTCAGGGAGCATACCTAGGTTGCAGCTTCACTCACTGGTCTGGGTATGGATGGGAGGCAACTGATCGATATTTCTCTTTCATGTTGATGTTTCTCTTTCTCTCTGTCTTTAAAGTCAATAAACATGTCATTGGGTGAAGATTAAGAAAACATGCATCTGTGTATGCGTGTGCATGTGCTCATGGGCACAGAGAAGAAGAGAGACAGAGATCTTGGCTACTTAGCTTAGTGTCTAAAAGTCAGTGAGGTTGGTTTGAGAGAATTTTCTAACAGATTTTCTAGCAGATTGTAAATGCATTAATATAAAAGGTACCACTTTGGGCCAGTCACTGCATTCCTGAGTTGGCAAGTCTGAGGGACACCTGGAAGTCCCGGGGAGCATTTGGTTCTGAGCATCCGGGGCAGGGGCTACTGCTCTTCCTGGGCCCTTGTGAAATGAGTGGCCAGGGTGCCCTGCCCCTGAGCACCTTACTGTGGGCAGCCTGGGAGTGGGTGCAGCCCAGAGAGAGCACAGCTTTTGAGTTAATGTGTGATATAAGAAAAAAGTTACTTTTCAGTATACATGTTCAGTAGTGATAAGCTTTTAACCTTATTCCAGCATTGTGCTATTACCTAAGGAAAATGTTGCCCTAATGTCCACCAGTCATCAAACAGAAAACCAAATGAAGATAATAGTGGTTCTAGAAACAAAGAATATTTCACATGGAATCAAAGTATAGCCTGGTTGGAATGAACACAATGACCCTGTCCCTGAATGGTTGTGTAAGACGAGCCTAGCCACATACCCAGTTTCTTAAATAGCAGCAACATCGTCTCCTGACATATTTAGTAAGAAAATGTACAGATTTAGATGAGTCAGTGGCAGACACTGGAAAAGGCCATTGGGTAGACTCAATTCCATGCTAGGCCCTTCAATGCTGATTAGTAAAAGTAGTTTGGAGACTGGCCTTCTGTGCTGGGTTGGAGCTCCTGGGCTGTCCTGGTGGTCAGCTCAGGAGCATGGCTATCTTCTGAGCCCTGCTGTGCATGGCTCTGCTGACATTAATGATCCCAACACTAGCATTCATGCCTCTTATACTTAGTCACCCATGGGTGAGGAGTACCGAGGAAGGGGAAGTAGCATTCGCATTTGTGGACCTTCTGAGGAAAGTGGCTAATGGGACTGGAGTCAGAGCTTTGGACTGTGAGTGAGGATGCTGATACCTGTGGTTCGGAAGAAAATGAGAGGGAGAAATTGAAATAGGGTGCAAAGAATGCTAAGAGATAGCTGGAATTTGGACAAATTCTAGTTCTTGTTAGTTTTTCTTAGAATAATGGAGGCTCTCAACCAACACACTATGAAAAGTGGACTTGAAAATGTTGCACATTATCAAAACTCCTCTATACATAGACCTGGTTGGTGCGATGGTCTGCCATGGTCATTTCGATTCCATGCTGCCTGAACGCTACCGACCAGGCATGTGTCGGACAGAGAGCGGGGCTGTCAGTGCAGCAAAGCAGAAGGCAGTGCTTGCGCCTCATCAGGGCGTGGCATCAGCCTGTTGGGTTTTAGGGAGAAGGGGCAAGAAGTTGATTTCAGAGAAGCTGAAAAGACCTGACAGGGCCAGAGCCTGGCGGGTCGGACAGGAGTGAGAAGTGTAGTAGTGGTTCTTGAAAAGGAGTCAGGGAGGAAAGAAGGAAGAGGTCGGGAGACTGGAAAACCCAGCGAGGTCACTGCACAGTCCTGGACGATGTTCATGTCTCGTTTAGGAGAAATTCCAGCTTTAGGGGGAGGCTCGGTCTGCACACAGGAGTCACGTTGTTCCAACTCAGGCATTAGAGGAACGTAAGTCATATTTACCATGAAAGAGATTTTTAGTTTTGCCTGAAAGCATTCCTGTCTCAGAGTCAATTTAAAATTTGTTGGATGTGTTGTATTCTGTCAGAGGACAGGTCTTGGCGCTCTGTTATTCTGCCAATTAACAAATGCACCCTTTATAACAGCACTAACATGGCACAACCACAACATTGACCCTACTTAAACCGTTTCTCAATCTTTGCCTAGAAACCTGTAATATCAGCTCAGTTTCATGATTAAACTCCATGAGCCTCTTGGGCTCCCCTGGGTGACAGAGTTTGCACTTACTCTGGTCTGTACCACAGATCTCACTCTGGGTGATGGTCCTTCTCTTTGACTGTCTGTGTGGCTCAGTGCTCCTACTGTGGACAGCTAAGTTCATAACCAGAAGACAGGACAGAAGTGGAAAGACAAGCAGAAATGAAATCTCCTGATAGTTACTAGTGATTAGTGGAAGGGTTTCTAAAGTTTCCCAAAGTGATTGGTTATTATTTTACGCGTGCATCATCATTTGCTGATGAATAGATCTGAAATGGAAACAAAAACTTTAAAAAAACCCACTTATAATTGTAAAATTTACCAGAGCTGTTGGTTCCTGGCCGAGTGAAGCAAAAGTAAGACAAAAGAAGAAAGCAAACAAAAGGACAATCGTTACCTAAATCAGAGCTAGTTGTGATGATTTTCCGAGCCATTCTAAGTAGGTCTTAGACTCTGGCACTTTCATCAATGTCCTCTAATGTCCTTTAAAGTCTCTTTAAAGTCTCTTGTCCTACAAAATTTCAGAGGGGTGGGTTGACATTTCTGTCACTTCATTTTTCATGCAGAGCTCCTGGTATTTCTCTACTGCAAACAGAGGGTGCAAGGACTGGTAGATGCACAGTTGGGCACGTCCGTCCACAAGAGACGGGCCTTGTTCAAATGTCAGGAGAGGGGCAGACACTGAGCAGGCCGTCCAGTCCAACTGCCAGCACATTTTGAAAAGGTCCAAAGACAATGCTAGTTGTTTGTGACCCTGTGATAGAGGAAAGCAATGCAGGCTCTCTCAGAAGTCTTTGCGGGGACTAGGGAAGCCTTGCCCAGGTTGTTCAAGCTTTTGCTTATTTGTCATCATTATAAGTAATAATTTAAAAGAAAACAAAATTCTTCTTCAAATCTCGTCATGACCAATGTGTTTGTAAAGCTGTTCGTGTGTGCCAGAACCTGTAAACTTCTCCTCAGCAGAAGTGCTGCCTCTTGTTACCGTGCACGTAAGAATTTTAGAACCCTTGGTAAGATAAACATGTAAGAGAGATTAAGATGAAGCTCTAGATACATCACTGGTGCTTTCAGCATATGGTGTTGTTTGAGTTCCAGTGTAAACTTAGAAAAGACTTTTTCTTTTAAACTTTTAAAGTCTATATGTTGTCATCTTATGTTTTCTCAAAGTGCCTCCTTTCAGAGAGCAAGACGCAGCATCAGGCCGTCTCAGATCGGCACTTAGCATTAAAACCAGATTGAATACGTGTTAGTTCTCGATGAAGGCATAGATGGAGACAGCCTTTTAAAATGTTTGGGTTCTGGAGATTAAAGAGTGCTGCAGGCTGGGAGACACGGGCTGGACCACATGTGCTGGGTCAGGCACATGCCGCTCTTCACCACGCGCGTCTAGACGGGGAGGTGGGGCCCCTCGGAGGCTCGGACGGCCCGCTCACGCTGGTTATGGGCTGTGACTGGAGGGGAAGGGCTATAAATGTAAGCTGGGGGCTTTAAAGGCTGAAGAAACTTACGCCACAGGTTTTGGCTGGGGGCTTGGAAGGGGCTGGGAGTTGCAGAGACCTGAAGTTTCTCCCGTGGCCAGCAGGCCTGGGAAGAGAAAATGAAATTCTCTTCCTCCTCTCCCGGCTGCCGCTGGCCAGTTGTTCACATGCTCAGGTCCCTGGGCTGCATCTCAATCAAGTCTGAGGGTATAAATCCTCTACTTACAAACAAGGAGAAAATAGCAACTTTCACAGGTCCACCAATCTTTAACATTTTTATTTGACTGTACGAAGTGTTACTGCTTGATGGTTTTATGTGTTTAATTTATTGGGAGATAACGAAGCTTGTTTTATTCCATTTAATAGAGAATTACGAAAGTCTGAGGTAATTGTTCTCTCATAAAAATATTTGAAGTGAATCAACAATATTCTTTTCCTCCCATGTGTGACTTGCAAGTTTCGGCATTCACAGAGGATGGAAGTCATTTATGGAACAGTCGTGCATTTGAGGAATAATCTGACGATTGTGTAATTTGTCATGACTCATATACTTCCCTAATATGGTATCAAAGTGAATACTTCTTACGAGGTCTTCTGCAGCTTACTAAGGAAAGCTGCTTTTTATAGCATTATGAATATAAAATTGATATTAGTTTTTCTAAATATATAATTATGAGAATGTCAGGTCTGGAGAGTATCACGGATGAACTACTGTTACTCAAGCACAGGTGAAGTTGGAAGTGCGAGGGTCACGCCAGAGTGTGTGTGAGGAGACGCGCCTGTGAGGAGGCTGCCCGGCTGGCTAAGCGGCTGTGACCTCAAAAGCTGCGAGTAGTAAATCAGAGTGTTTTGCCGGGAAGTACTTAGTGAAGAGTCTGAGGAAATGCGTAGGAGGTGACCATGTGCAGAGCCCTGGCTGGGAGGTGCAGATGGTCGAAGCATCGTCCTGTGCACCAAAAGGTTGTGGGTTCGATTCCCGGTCAGGGCACGTACAGGAGGCAGCCAACTGATGTTTCTCACGTCAGTGTTTCTCGCTCTCTCCCCTGCCCCTTTCCTCTCTCTAATCAATAAACATACCCTCAGGTGAGAATAAGAAAAACAATGTGCCATGTCTTAGATGAAGGCAAATGCAAGTCAAGGAGGCCTGAGAGCACTGCGTGTTTCCAGGGGCCTAACGTGGATGTCACCTGAGAGAGTGGAGTGGAAAGGGAGGAAGGGGCGCTGTCTCAGGCGGAGCGAGAGGACTTGGGGACTTGCCTGTAGGAGCAGATGGAAGAGGGGGAGCAGGAGCAGTGCTGAGGGGCCCACATTACTGACGGGGAAGGAGACGCTTTGGAGGGGTGGGGGGGACAGAAGATGGCTTTGTTTTTTGCAGCTGACCAGAAGATTTGGCGGTGAGGGGACGCCTGACACTGGGGGCGATTCGATTGTAATGTTGAGCAAGAAAAACTTGACAGGGTGGAACCAT
Organism: Macrotus californicus; assembly: GCA_007922815.1. Taxonomy (NCBI): domain Eukaryota; kingdom Metazoa; phylum Chordata; class Mammalia; order Chiroptera; family Phyllostomidae; genus Macrotus; species Macrotus californicus. The sequence continues at coordinate 37,948 of VMDR010004157.1, forward strand.
GCATGCGCGTGTGAAATGACTTTTTCCTAGAAACCCACCGAGCTCAGCAGAGGGGGAGGGCTGCCTGGGTGAGGCCAGCGGGTCTCGTGACAGTGGTGCTGATGGTGATGGTGACAGCTGTTGAGCTCCCCCAGGCCAGGCACTGGCCTGAGGACCTCCTCACCCACCCTGCATTGCACTCTTATGATGGAGACTATACAATAGTTTTCTTTGTACTGATGAAGGAAAGAGATACAGGGAGCTTAAGGGGGGATGGTACTTGCATGACAGACATGTTTCAAGACAAAGGCGTCTGAGCTTTGTGGTGAGAAAATGGACCCCCAGTGGGGGTCGGGTGGATGGAGAGCACATCCACGTTGGCAGCACTTTGCATACGGCTTCGTTTTCCTGCTGCAAGTGGACACTGAGGCCATCATCTCAGACATGGGCGTAGGCAGAAGCTGACAATTATTCTCTAATGCTTCTTAACTAGAAAGGAGGCTCTTTCAGGTGGATTTCTGACTCTTGTAAGTGTGATTAAGAATAGAAACTTCAATGTATTGACAAGGTAATATTTACAAAAGTGATTAAAACAGTACTTAATAAGAAGTCGAGTAGCATTAGCCATTGTTATTATTACCATCGTCCATTCATCCATTCACCTCTCCATCTAGCTTAGAAATATGGATTGCTATGTACTAGGCACCAGGGATTCAGGGATGACAGACAGCCTACCATTGGGGAACAGCTCAGTGGGGAGGAAGGCCAAGCAGCCACCACAAAAGATACTGATCCATTAAAAAGAAATAAACAAAAAGTTGAGGTAATTGTAAAACATCTTAAGTTGTGTGCACTTTCTAATCCTTGAAGACAGAAGAAATAAGAAAGACAAATAGAATTGAATGCATTAGTGTTTATAACTTTTAATACAGAAAAAGAAATCAAATTTGGAGCTGCTTAAGCTGTGAATATAATTTGTACCAAAATAAAGAAAGGGAAACTGCCTTTAGTATATAATAATATCAATTAAACTGTCAAGGAATCAGTAAGCATTTCATAAATTAATGATAAATGTATGTGACCAACCATTTACTAATGAGTAATCAACATTTCTAAACAAGAACAAAAAGAGAACTTAAATAGTAATCAGAGAAATATAAATTATAATCACGAGCTAACTTTTCCTCTGTAGATTAGACATACATTTTTAAGATATATTCAGGGATTGTCAATGTGCAGTGATGTGGGTTAGCTCATGCATTACCAACAGCCATATAAATGGTGTGGTCTTTTGAAAAAACAAGTTAGCAGGTGTATGTTTGTATAGCCCATTCCACTGAAATACTATTAAGTATGGTGAGAGCAATGCGTATTCTCATTTTAGCATTCTTTAAAGTAGGAGAAAACTGGAATAATGAAATATTCATCTCGAAGTGGGGGAGTGATTCAAAGACATCTTTTAGGAGGATGTTAGTAATGTTATTTAACAGCACAGAGGTTTCCCACATAATAACATTAAACAAATAAGCATAATAATAAAAAATCAAAAATTTTGTATGTAAAGATATATATATATATATATATCTCAAGGACAAAGTATTTTACATACTCATTGTATTGGGTCTTTAGGTAGCAGGTCTCTAAGCAACTTTTTTCAGTTTTTCCTCATATTACAAACTTTGTTTAATTAGAATCTAATTCATGAGTATGTATGTATGTATGAATGTATACAATCAATTTCATCACCAACTTAAAATTGATTAGCATTTAAAATTTTTCACTAAATAATTTCACTTGGATTTTTCAGAATAACTTGTAAGTGAGATAGGACTACTTGTATATTTTTTTCTTTTTAGAAATAGAGAAAGAAGGATTTATGCTCTGACCAGTCAGCTCAGTTGGTCGGAGTGGCCCCCAACACACCGAGGTTGCAGGTTCGATCTCCGGCAAGGGCAAGAATCAACCCACGAATGCGCCAATAAGCAGAACAACAAATCAACGTGCCTGCCTCTCTGTCTCTCGAAAAAATAAATCAGTTTTTTTAAAAGACGGATTCATGACTTCCCAGAAATGTTAAAAATATTATCTTAGAAACTATCTTAAGTATCTTTATACAAAAAATGTCGAAAGAGAAGATGAAGTAAAAGTAGATTTCCTAATTAGTTTCTATATATTATTTTCTTAAATATTCCAAGAATTTGGGGACAGAGAAAGGTAAGAGCAAAAAGAGCATTTGGAGAAAACAACCTGCATCCATTTTTTTCTTCAAAAGTAAGTGAGTGCCAGTAAAACAAAGTATTTTACAAAAGCTTAGTTCTCCAGGGCAGTGGTCCCCAGCCTTTTTTTGCCCCAGGGCCTTGTTTCATGGAAGTTACTTTCCCATGGAGGGGCAGGGGTTCGCGGCTCTACAGGAGACAGAGCCCATGCTATGCGGAGATGCAGGCGAAGCTTAGCTCACTTGCCTGCCACTCACCTCCCGCTGTGCTGCCCTGGTTCCTAATAGGGCTGGGACTGGTACCAGTCACGTTCTCGCCCAGGAGTTGGGGGCCGCTGTGAGCACCTTTGGTTCAGAGAGGAAAGGAGCCTCGCAGTTAGAAAGAGGTCATGGAGAACGCATCGGTGGAGCTGACACTGTGAACTAGAATGTCTTTCGTGGAATCTGTGCTGTTTGCATATCCTCCTGTTGTTTTGCTGCGTCGGTGGTGTTTAATGCTCCATCCGTCCCAGCCACACGCCAGGGGTAAACCCAGAGCCAGCACTTTGTCCTTGAGAAACACACCCTTCAGGCCAGGCAGACCTGGGGGATGCCCAGCGCCACTGTGCCGGTTCACTGCTCCAGGGTACTGGTCACTTTCCAGATCAGAGTCTCTGGGATTTTAGTCAGTTGTTAACTTTAATCTTAAAATATTATACAAAAGTAAGGTATGTGGTAGATTATTAATATGTTAGTTTGGAGCCTAGCATATGTCTCACTTAAAAATATCTCAAGTTTAGGGGCTGGAAAGAAGTATTTGAAGTCATGAGAGGCAAGGACCTACATCCAAGATTACTCTATCCAGCAAAGCTTTCATTTAGAATGGAAGGGCAGATAAAGTGTTTCCCAGATAAGGTCAAGTTAAAGGAGTTCATCATCACCAAGCCCTTATTATATGAAATGTTAAAGGGACTTATCTAAGAAAAAGAAGACAAAAAATATGAACAGTAAAATGACAACAAACTCACAACTATCAACCAATGAACCTAAAAGAAAAGAAAAACAATATAAACAAAAACTAAGCAAACAACCAGAACAGTAACAGAATCAGAGAAATGGAGATCACATGGAGGGATTTCAGTGGGGAGGGGGAAGGGCGGGATGGGGGGAAGGTACAGGGAAGAAGCAGCATAATTGGTAGGCATGAAATAGATGGGGGGAGACAAAAAATGGCATAGGAAACAGAGAACTCAGAGAACTTATATGTACAACTTATGGACATGAACTAAGGAGGGGAGATGCTGGAGGGTTGGGGGGCAGGGAGGGGGGATAAAGGAGGAAAATTGGGGAAAATATCTCAAATTTAGTGAATTATTTTGCCAAGTTTCTGAGAAATGACATGTAATACTTGTTCTAAACTTTGGGTGAAGAGAATTGATTTTTTGGAACATGAACACTTTATCAAATTTATAAAACATACCTTGAGCCCAGTTTTACCTCATACAGGAAAATATTACCTAAGTTGTTTTAAAATTAAAATAAATGTTTCTTTAAAAACATCCAAAATAACATATCAATAGATTATCATGACTGAAAGGTTGCTGATGACAAGACAATGTTACAAGAGGACAGAAGATTGATAATGATTTTTAAATGAAACACCCAAAATATGATTACAGGCAGATAGTTAATTTTTGCCAATCTGGTTACAGTTCAGCTACACCATGAGAAAGTATTCTAGAGGGTAGATCGGATGTAAAAAATTCAGACCAAAATTCTCCATGGATCGATGTGAGGAATTGCGGGCCTTTCTGGTTTTAAAATGCTCTGCTCTGTGAGTCTTCACTATTGCAAAGCACAAGTTGAGGAATATCAGATTCTTTCCAAATAGAGGATGAACCCTGAGCCATCTTCTTGATTTTTAACACAACGGCTCTGCTTATTATAACTGTTTGTTACCATAAAAGTATAAACTGAAAGGCAGGAATGATGGGTGAGTGCAATAGATCACGTTAAACACACTTGTCCTGTGCACAGTGCGTGGAAAGCTCCGTTTACATTACAGGAAGCTGTTTTCTGCGGCATTTACAGTCCTGCTAGGCAAATAAATTGTGAGGGCTTATGGCAGCTCCGTTTAGTTTGTCTGGCATACCCCAAACACGTTATTAGTGCAATTTCAGCATATTTAATTATATTTAGGTAATTAATAATGTGATATCAACAAAGTTACTTTTTTAGCTGATCCTTCAGGAAACAAAGAATAAAATAAAATTACTGGACAAAAACCTGAACAAGACACTCAAACTTGTAAAAGGAAGTGAGTAGAAAGGTCATTATATGAGCTTGAAGAGACAGTTAAAATTGGAGGATATATAATGTATAAAAATACTTTTTTGTGCTTCTCCCCACAAGTCGATCTAGGTTTTAGCTGCTGTTTGGACCCAAGGTAAAATCGGAGGAGTCGGCAGGGTTTGGGATTGGCAGGTGGTCCCCAAATCTCTTGAATTAAACAGAACAGGTGCCGCCAACACAAGGAATTTGGTGACTCACAGTATTTACTTAACCACACTTAATTTTCTTAGCTTTCTATCACTTTAGATGAATTGTCCCTTTCTGTTCTATTTTCATTTGTTGATGGGGTGGAGCTTGTGGAATAGTGCCTGCATGCAAGGCCCCCCTCAGCTCTGGTTAGGTGGGTGACCGTTTAAGGAAAGCACAGTGTTTGGGGCTCAGGTAAGGCTCTCAGGTTCTGCTGCCTCAGAATTTTCTGGGGAACATGGGTGCCCGTTAATAATAGAAGGACCTCTGCAAGTGCCGTTTGGTGCCTCCTCTGCCACTGTAGTCCACCTTCCCCCAAGCCCACAGGCCCCACTGCGCGCAGCGCCTCGGGCGCAGCTCTTGCTCAGCCTCTCCGTTTGCCCCGACTGCTCCCCATCTTCTCCAGGGGCGCTCTGGCGCCCTTTCCCACCCACCCACTCCCGCCTCCGCCCTGCGCTGTGGACTTCAGAGCTTTTCCCAGGCACTGTAAGTCCTCACTTCTTTTGTTTTAAACATATTTACTGCTTCTAAAATGAACTAAGCACGTTGCATAATAATACAGAAGTAAAAAGTTGAAAATAAATATCAACCATAACTCCATGAACAGAGATAAATGTCGCCAGTATTTTAGTAAATTTTTATCCAGTTTAATTTTATGTAACCTAGTCTCCCCTCTGAGAAACAAGCAGTGAACACCAACAAAAGCAAAATGTGAATTGATTTGTATATGGTTCTGTGTTCTCTTTTTCACTTGCTCTTAGGTCATGTGCATTTTGCACGTTTCACGTACTCTTAGGAAACATTGTTTTAATGTCCTCTTCATGGCCCATTACAGAGTTACAACGTAATTAGTGCAGCAGTTCCTCTCACATTTGCCATCGAGACTGTTCAGAATATTTTGCTTTTATAAGTAAAGCATTTCGTGCACATCTGATATTTCTGTAGGACAGATTCCTATAGATGGAGTTTCTGGGTATGAACATCTTTAATACTTTTGAAATGTATGCCCAGTGGGTTCCCAGGGAGACTGCCTCGTGGGGCACTTGGGCCAGCTGCGGGGAGTTGAGGCCTGTGGTCCCTGGTGTCTTCCTCACCCTGACAGTTTATGGCTGGTCTCTCACCCCCTGGGCTGCAGGCCTCTCGGAGGCTCACGCTGCTCCTTACTCACTCTGAATCCCAGGGCCTAGGACGGCGGAGCCTGCGGTGGGAAATAAACGCTGAGTTAGAGTCTGTAGAATGAATTACACTTTTCCAGTTTCTGTTCCTTATCTATTTGTCGTATTTCCCTACAAGTTGATTCTTGTTAACAGTGTTAAAAGCATGAAAGTCTGTCTTTTGTACTGCTTAATCGAACAGCCCCGTGACCCCAGTGTGTTGATTTTAGGGCCTGCTTCGTTTCGCCTTGTCAGGCGGTTTCCTCGCCCACACACGGTTAGCTGTGCAGACAGTGAGTGCGGCCGTGGAAGGTGCGTTTGTGTCAATTCCACTTCAAGTGACTGAGGAGGAAAAGATTGGTGAAGCTCGATGTAAAAACAGTTTTTGAAAAAGGGTGGAGACTTTCTGGGCGATGCTGCCCGTGCAGTTGTGCCGGGAACTCAGTCTTGTAAATACTACAGGGGTGTTCCATTCCGTGGGTATCGTGTGGAATTTTAAGTGATGATTTATCTTTGGTGAGGTGGCTCTCCTGAAATCTTTTAATCGTTCTTCTCAAGCCAGCATTGAGGTATTACTTAGAAAACAGAGCAGTTGTGGATCTGATCCTAAAAATCACGTTGTAGTGAGGGCATCATATAGTACTGCCCGGGAAGTGCTCCAGGAGTCACAGGAGCGCGCCCCAGGAGGCTGACTTCAAGTAAAACCAGCAGCCTGTCCTGTGAGTTACATCAGACAATACCAAGATTATTTCCAAGAATGAGCATTTAGGCAGGAAGAAACGTGGTAGGTCAGGTGTGTGGTGAGCTGGCCTCTCACGGCAGAGAAAGCACAGTCTTGGGGCCCCTGCACTGGACAGAGGGCCTGGCCTGGTCATGGCAGCTTCCTTTAGCCATAACCCTTTGTTTCCTCACTGGTGCACCAGGGCTCAGCGTAGCGCCCACTGCACAGGTGCCTGCAGATTAAATGAGTTCCCACGTGAGGTGTGGTTTAAACAGGGCCTGGAGCATATATATTTTTTCAAATTTTCTATTGAAACAGAATTGCAAACTTCAGTAAGATCATCTTTAATACATTTTTCTTGGTAATTAATAGGAAAATATCCAGCCAAGGGATGGGAAACAGAAAATACATTTTACAATGCAGCATTATTGCATGCCAAATATATGAATGAAGTGGTTCAAAGTAAATATCATATATAAAATATTTGATCCTGTCTTCCTAAATTCTAGTGCCTTTTTAAGTTGAATATTTGTCAACTGGAGGTCATTGGCAGCAATTCAACACCAACAGGAATCCCAGTTTTGGGGTATGGTGAACAAGGAAACTTCACTCAGTGCAAATAGCTCAATCGTAACACAGCATAGTTGTTAGAAGGCCCTGAGGCCAGGCCCCTCTCTGGCTGGACAGCTTTGCTCCACTCCATGCCAGTGTGCTCCGGCCTATGCTGGTTTGCTTGGCTCTGCTCCAGCGAAACATCCTCTGTATTTCAACTCAGAGACAGTTTTCAGTCTTCCGTGGAAAGGGAAAGTGCCCTCTCTGAGCCAGAGAGGAGCTGACATATACAGACAAAAGTCTCCACCCCTGGTCCCTGATTGACCCATTTTCATGCAAATGAGGACTCCAAATCATCACAGTTTGATTGGCCCAAAAAGCACTGTCTTGATTGGTCAGAATGGAGCTCCTCTGATTGGTCAGTAAAGATGCTCTAGCTGCACAGCTCCAGTGAGGAAGGTCAGTTCTGTTGGTTGAAATAGGATTCCAGGAACTCCTCTCCAAGGGCGGGCTCAGGTGGCAGAACGCAGTGCAGGCAGGCAGGTCAGTGCAGAGGCAGGTGCAGCCTTCTTGCTCCCTGAGGTGCAGTTGGTGTGAGAGGCCTGTGCGCAGAAAGGGCTGCCCGGCTCTGTTTTTAAGTCTGAGCTCAGTTAGCCACTGGGAGCCCTTCTTAGCAGGTATGTTCTTTCTCAGGATACAAATATCTTAGAATATCTATTTTATTAGACTTCAGAAATAAAATGGAAAGTTGATTAAAAGCAACATATTTTGAAATAAAATAAAATATGAAATTTAAATACATTTTTGTGCAATTCAGTTGCACAACATTTTTGGTTAAATGTACTTTACATACAATATTGTTTTTCTTTAAAGATGGTTTTATCCATTTTTTGTAACTATGTAATACAAATTGATACCCACACGTTATAGTTCAAATACCCTACATTCTTCCCTAATTTAGGCCACGTGGAGGAAAGAAAAATTCATATGTAAAAATAATTGTGAATACACGTTTGAATTATTTTAAATCTGGGTTTGAGTTCCATAAATTTAGTAGAAGTCCCTCCCTAGTCACTTTATAGAAGGTAATTATAATTTTTCCCTTTAAAAGCTTGTATAATTTGTCATTAAACAATGAACAACACTCTCACCATCCCCAACCACGAGTGTGTGCAGGGAAAAGTGACTGGCGACTTGGGGCAGGTGTCACTCTAGTGACAAAAGGCCTCAGGATTCTAGAAGTTGCTTCATGAAGCCCGGATTTTAAAGGTGGCCTCCCACTTTTAAAGTCTCTGCCTGAAGGATTGCTGAGCTACTAAGTATGTTCCTGTGGTTCCAGATACCACTGTAGCAAAGCTGGTTCCCAGGAGGCCATTCATGTGATGGGGAGGGCCTTCGGACCCCACCACCCGGGGTCGGCAGCAGTGGATGGCTGTCTCCCGTGCTTACCAAGGAGAGTGAAGCTGGTGGGAAGACTCTAGACTAATTTCTGACAGTTATGTTTAAAAAGAAAGTCATTCTTACCCCAGAAAGCAGTCGAAGTTAAGGAGATGAAAGACGCTTTATTTAGGGCTTTAATTATACTCTGTGGGGGCTGTGGCGGGGAGGCGGTAAGAGACAGGACAGGGGGTCAGCTCAGGAGCCCTTCGGCTTCAGGCTCACTGTGCCCTCAGGAAGGTTGCTGAAGTTTCACTGCTGGGAAAGGAGGCAGAGAAGCATTGTAGCTACAGTCATCCTGTCTCCCGCCCTCACAGCGTCTCAGCGTGAGGTCAGAGCGAATCCCGAGTGATACCCCCGAATGGTTTCTTGCACCCCATGTATTGTTGCAGCAAAAGCTGAGCCAAAATGCCTACTCTAAGAGATGGATTATTCCTTTAATGTGCTTTCATCTAAATATATGCCAGTATCTACAATGACATCCGTGTTCTAACTTTGAATGGCAACCTACTTGTAGTTTTGCACCAAATTGCTGTGTGAACATATTCTATGTCATGTTAGGAATAAGATGCTGCCCTGACTGGTGTGGCTCAGTGGGTTGGCCGCACCCACTGCAAACTGGAGGGTTGTGGGTTTGATTCCTGGTGGGTCACATGCCTGGGTTGCAGGTCAGGTCCCTGACTGGGAGCATGCAAGAGGCAACCCATCGACGTTTCTCTTTCTCTCTCTCTCTCTCCCTCCCCTCTCTTATCTCTAAAAATAAATAAATTTAAAAAATGTTTTTTAAAAAGATGTTGCCTGCTGGTATTTCCACATGGTAAGCATAAATGTATTCCAAAATGAATGAGAAAGTCCGGCCATTAGAAGCAGAAGTTGGCACGTAGATATAGATTATGCCTTGCACTAGACGTTGGCTATGCATTCTTTCAGACAATCTTAGTGCTGCATGAATTTGAAACAGAGGTGTATTTCTTGTGAGCAAGCATGACTCCATCAGTTTGGAAGCAGACACCAAAATGGATTTAAGTGTTCACAAGGGTCCAGCCCCTCTGCAGCGCACACGGAAAGCCAAAGACAGCAGCACAGCTCAGGGTTGGCCGGGCCGACGGGGGATCTCTGAGCCCAGTAGGGCTGGAATAGCCTGATTCTGGACCTTGCTTGACCACTGGCTCAGAGAAGCTGGAGGGCACCCTGTGGGGCTGGGCCTAGTGGGAGGGCCTGTGGCCTGGTGAGCACACCGCAGTGGATGGGAAAGGACAGTGACCTTCCCAAAGCAGGTTCTGTGGAAGGCGACTGTGAGCAGAGTGCTGCAGCCTCCTTACTGACCGGCCTCTAAAACCCAAACCTCAACTTTTCCGTGCGAGCAGCACTTGAAAGTTTATCTGCCTCTCATTTGCTTTGTATTTTTTGTAGATGTGTATTTCATGGGGCCGTCAGGGGTGGGGGTGGGGGTGGGGGTGGGCCCGGGGTGGGCCCTCCCCTCCCATGCCTGCAGGCCAGCCTTGGACTAAATGGCTTGCTGCTGGTCATCCTCAGAAGCCCTTAGCTTCTTCGGTCAGACCTCGTATTACTCTTTCCCAGTTCTGGCCAGGAAAGTCACTGGCATGTAGAGTCAGCCACTCGCCTGGCTTTCTCTGTAACGTCACAGGCAGAGGACAACGTTTTAAGCCTCCGTTTTCTCCACTGTAAACTGAGGAGTCATCACATGCAAAGGGTCGGAAGGAGGAGTCCAATGAGAGAACTGGAAAGAAGCTCATGGCACAAAGTCTGGCGTACGCCGAGCACCCTAACAGTATTAGCGGTTTTCAGCGTGGCCGTGACTTTTGAGGCCCTCCCGCTATCTGTGCATTTTTACCCTCTCCAGAAACATCGCGGTTACCATCTGGATTGCTTCCTTTTGAGTTGACAAGCTTTGTTTCAGAAGCTCCAATTGCATCCTTCTATGTAACATAAACTACAGGTAAACGGCGCTGGGAAACCATCAGGTACTAAATTAGGGCCTTGTCTAGTGCTATCGATATTAAATGGGACATTTTGCCTACTTATGAGCAAACCAAAGGTCCATGATGTATACTGAGATTTTTGTTTCTGAGGGACAAAAATAAACGTTGAGGGCTACGAAGCTTGTGGACAAAAGGAAGTGTGAGCCTGTCTCGTCCAGAGGCCCAGATGCCTAATGCAGAGAAGCCTCCAGTACTGACCGGGACATGATGCAAGCTTCGTTACTTTCTCTGCTTTTGGAAGATGCGCACCATTAAATTATGAACTGCTTGAGAATGCTCTTGTTAGGTTCGAGAAAGGTAGTTTGAGAAGGAGACCATAAATTCAACTACAGTGGATTGAATACAGCTTCATGTGCACTGAGACCCAGTGATTTGTGAAGTGCGTTTGTCACTTGCCCCTGTCTGTGACAGGAGTTGTCCCTCACCCGAGAGCGCACATTTGTGGATGCTGATTAGATTGCAGTTGTGCAACCCCATGTTTTGTCCAGAAAATTAAATACTGCAATCCTGTTCTCAAGAAGCTTGCATTACAGTCGGGAGAAAAAACTAGAACTGTGATAGAAGATACCACATAAACAGAGAATAGAATATATAGTATTTGGGGTGGTGTTAAATCTATGGGGAAAAATAAAAGTTAGAAGAAGGCCTTGTTTTTAAGGTGACGTGAGCTATCATAAAGAGTGACAATTTTTCCAGGCGTCCCCAAGCGACCGGATTGAAAGGCCCATGTTTTTACGAGACTGACCGGGTTTGGAGAACTAAACGCACAACATTTTAAATGCATTCAGAGCTGCATTGATTGTAACTAATAGAACAAGCTGCGGACACACAAAAAAACATGTCACTTCTTCCAAAATGGAAGTCCCAACTACCTTAATTCTGAAACAATAAAATAGGTCATTCTAAATTCTTTTGCAAGGCCTCACCAAACATAGTAAGAAGTACTTGGTACTGTGCTGGAAATACGAACCACAGACTGAGAACTTGAAAGGGGAGTGTGTTGCGGCCTGAGAAGGCTGGGCAGGTCCACTCCAGCTTCGGGGAGATGGAAGAAAATGTGCGGAGCCGTGGGGAGGCTTGACGTGCCTTTATTCACAGGTGGGCGAGCCACGCACGCTGCAAGCTGTATGTCTAACTAGTGAGAAGCCCCAACTTGTTTAAGTACTAGAGGGACAGAAAGCCAGAAAACTGCCAGAACATTACATAACACAGTTCTGCACATGTGAGTCCACTTCGTGTTATGGGAACAGTTTATCGGACCCAGTCTCAAGGCCGTGAGAACACTGGTTATCAGGCCCCTCCAAGGCTATGGGAACACTGCTGCCCTTCGTTACCCAGACACACTAGGGTGTTACTTTGCACTCTGAGGGTGAAAAGACAGAGCAGTTATAGGGACCAGTAAGGGCAAGTCATGACCCTCAGGCAATACACAGCCAGCTTTGGGTCAGTGGCTGGCAGTGGGGGCCTCCCTGAGCATGATTACCAGACCTTTCATGCCTCAACTGGAGGCCCAGCATCCAGTTGCAGTAAGAGTAGAGAACTCATAAACCATAGGGAAATCACAAGAGTGCCATGAAGAAGCATTTTGTGGTCTGCTGGCCCTGTATACATCACCTTTAAGACTAGGGTCCATGTCCCAGTCACCCAGGGCACTATTTGTAAGTTTCTCTCCACCCCTTGGCCCCAAGGGGCAACAAGAGCCATCTAACACATGTGGGGCGGGGAGAGGGGCTTTTATTTCCCAAGGCCACGTTCAAGTGGCTGTTTGCCCTCACTCCAGGCCCTCCAGAGTGGGCAAGAGAATATTCCCGTTTTCCCATGCCTGGTTTCAGCAATGCATCCTTGGTCTGTACCTGCAGCTGAATTGGGGCTGCAGTCCAGTGGAACAGCGCTTCCACCGGAGCTGGGCCTCTCTCCGACTCCTCTCATTTAGAGTCTGGAGGACAGTCCACAGCATGCTGTCCAACCTTTCAGCGTAGGGGTGGCAACTGCAACTCGCAGGCCCTGCTTTAAGACACCATTGTGCCGTTCAGTCATTCCAGCAGCTTGGGGATGATAGTCTACATGAAATTTCCAGTCAATCTGCAAGTCTCGAGCCCACCGTTGTACCAAGGGCCCAGTAAAACACATCCCCTGATCACTTTCAATGATTAGGGGTCACCCATAAGCAGCACATAACTGCTCCAGTGCAGCAATTACTGCTTTCTGATCTGGGTGCCGTGCAGGATAAGCAGCTAAAAGTCCCGTGGCTGTGTCCACACCTGTAATAGCATGTTTATATCCCTCTGAACTAGGTAGGGGCCCAATTATATCTACCTGCCACTGGATCCTCAGTACCCATCCCCACACTACCTGTCCAGAAGTCCCCGCAGGCCTTCGGAGATGCTCTCAAGAGCAGACAACACAGGTCTCACAAGCTTCTTGTGCCTCTGCCAATGTAACAGGTAACCCCCAAGTTTTGATAGCGGACCACATGGTCTTTTTCCCAGACTGTAAGAGGCGATGGTGTAGCCACTGGGCTACTTCCCTTCCTGAGGGACTGGCAGGTGCCGTTTCTAGCTACTACATGTTGGCTAGAGTATCAGCCTCATCATTCCCAGGGGAAGCAAGAGGTGCATGTCCAGTAACATGAATACAGTGATGTGTTTCTGGTGGCCTAACTCCCGTAAGTCTTGCCACAAAGCCTGTCCCCGCAATGGCCTATGCATAACCATCCATTTGTTTCTATGCCAGGTAGATTTCCATAATGGCAGCCCTCGGTACACTGCCCAACTATCTGTGCAAATAGTCAGGGGTGGTGCCTCATTGAAAGCCACAAGCCCTGTAGCTCGGAGTTCTTCCCATTGACTGCTCTGCCCCACACCAGTGTCAAACCAAATCATCTCTGTCTCTGGTTGAATTGCTATGGTGGTCCACACAGCAGGCTGACCCCTGCTGGACCCATCAGTGTACCCTGCATCTGAGGGAATAGGTGCTTGCCCTTCCTGGAAGGGACTAGCTTCCATTTCTTCTATAGGAACAGGAGCAATAGATTTCTCATCCACATAAGTAACTGGACCTAACACTTCCTGGAGCTCAGCCCACAAAGGGTAGTGGACAGAGTATTCCTTTGTTGCAGAGAAGCCCCTACTTAGCCAATGTGGGCATCTAAGGCATCCCACTACTTGGCCATCCAGTCCCAGACCCACCCTGAAATGAGATACATGGTCCTTACTGTCAACGGGGACAGTTCCTGTTTTGGCCTCTGCGGCCAATAGGGCAGCATGCGCTGCAGCCAACTGCTTTTCAGTCAAGGAGCACCATACCTCTGCTCCCTTCCAGAGCTGGGACCAGAAACCCCAGGGTTGATGTAGCCGTTCCAATTGCTATCACAGATTCCCACCCAAAGCTTTCCTGTGTCACATGCATGTCTAGCTCACAGGGTCTAGCAGGATCCAAAGCAAGCAAGGCCTGGGTGTGCTTAATGATGAGCTTTGCTCCTTGGAACGCTTGTTCTGAGGTCGGGGTCCAATCCAAATTTGCCCCCTTTTTCACAAAGGAATACTAGGGACGAACAACCTAGGCTGGGTGGGCACGAATGCTCTCCACTGCCCCAGCTGGCCTAAATATCTTGAGCTGTGTCACAGTGGTAGGGGTCAGGTGTGCCTGATTCTTTTCTATCATGCATCAGGGATGACTTGTGTCTTACCCAACCAGACGACCCCCAAGAATCTGACAGACAGTCCAGACCCCTGCAGCTTGTCCTCGTTGACGGCCCAGTCACCTGACTTCAGGTGTGACAATACTTGTGGCACTGCTTTCTCTAACTCTGCAAGGGAATCACTGCTTAGCAAGAGGTCCTCAATGTAATGGAACAAGCACCTCTGGAGGCTGTGGCCACTTAGCCAGGTCCTCTGCCACCAGCCCGTGACAAATAGTTGGGCTGTGCAAGTACCCGTGAGGCAGCACTGTCAAGGTCCACGGTCAGCCTTCCCATGTGGAGGCAAACTGGTCCTGACTCTCCGGAGCAAGGTCAATGGAGAAAAAGGCGTTTGCCAGGTCAGCTACAAAGTGGTAAGCTCCCAGCTCATTCGTTAACCTGTCCATCAAGTCCATCACAGAAGGGACCCTTGCATGTAGTGGAGGACCTTATCGAGCTCCCGGTGATCAACTGTCATTCTCTATGTACCATCCGGCTTTTTTCCTGGACACACAGGAAAGGTAAAAGGACCGTGGGCGGCAGGGAGCGTTGGGCAGCTCGCAGCTGCTTCCAGAGCTGTAACAGCTACGCCTTTGGCTTCCTGTTAATCTTAGTGGGATCGACTCCAGCCCCCAAAAGATCTGACTATGTCTGTGTTCTGGTCGCTGGCATGGGGACACCGCTGGACTGAAGAACAGAGGGACTCTGAGAGACTGTGCAAATGTGGGTGAGACTCTGCCTCACCCAGATTAGCCACCACTGTTGTGATGTCATTTATGCGATGGCTGACACAGGACCCGAGAGTCACTACCTGCAAGCCAAGGGAGTGGGTGGAGCATGCTGGATCACAAGATCCCTCATTCCAGCTGTAAAACATTCATCCTCAGGGCCCTGTGTGTTGGGCTTCAACATAGCCTGGCCCATGCCCAGCTCCCACAAAATTTGCACTAAGTCTGTAGAGGATTGCCAGTTGCTCACCGAATCTGGCACATCACCCACATTTGCCCTGACAGTACGCATAGCCACCATTACCCATTCCATCAAAGAATGTGAGGCCTGCGCCCCACCATGCCTTGGGCTATGCTGTAGCTGCTGGCGCAGGGAGGGGTGTGTTGTGATGGACACTAACTTGTCCATCTCAGCGTGGGGACACCTGCTGCTATCCACCCTTAGGTCCCACAGGCGCAAGAGCCACGCAGCTAAGGGCTCCCTGGGTCGCTGGTGAAATTGATTCGCAATATCCACCAGCTCAGCTTGTGTATAAGGTCTATAAGTGGTATGTTCTACCATCTGCACTGGGCCCACAGGGTTCCCCCCAGGTGCCATCAGCTGTTGGGACTCCATCTTTTGTATCACTACGGGCCAGGCCTTTCGGAAGGCGTTTCTGCATCAATGTCGTCTTCCTCAGACTCCCACTCGTCCGCTGCCACAGGAGACGGGGATCTGGGCTGCTGTTCCGCCACTGGTAGATCTTCCAGAGCACCAATCGTGGCTTCCGGGGCTGCTTCTTGTACTTGGAGCTCCCGTAGTTTCCGTGCCGTAGGGCACAGTCTCCATCTCAGCTCGCAAAGCTGAAAAGAACACACAGCCCATGGCTGCCAAATGGGCACTGGGCTGCCCCAGGGTCTCCCCAACCTCCTGTATGGCTTTCTCCATGGTGTCAGGTGTGCCCCTGACATTGAGCCACTCCCTTGGAGGGGCCCATGAGGCCAGGAGGCTTGGAACCAGTTTCCACAGCACCCTACCCATCCAGTTTCCTGGATCAGCCCACCCATCAAGACTTCCCATAAAAGATCCCATGGGATCCCCCATTTGCATACCGTGAGAATCCCGACGCAGACTAGCCAATTGTGTTGCAGCCTGTCAAAGCCGGGCAGGTCCACTCCAGCTTCAGGGAGATGGAAGAAAATGCACAGAGCCATGGGGATGCTTGACAGCCCGTATGCACTGGTGGGCGAGCCTTGCATGCTGCAAGCTGTGTGTCTCTCTAGTGAGAAGCTCCGACTGTCTTCAGTACTATAGGTGAACAAAGCCGGCAAAATGCCAGAAAATTATATAACATGACATAATTCTGTGCATGCGAGCCCACTTCATGTTATGGGAACAGTTTATTAGACTCAATCTCAAAGCTATGAGAATACTACTTATCAGGCCCCTCCAAGGCTATGGGAACACTGCTTCCCTTAGTTACCCAGACACCTGGATGAGGAAGCCAGACTGCCTCCATTTACCCTACAAGGAGCCTGCAGTTAACGAGTGATCTTCATGTAGGGAGGGGAAGAGGGCACAGGACAAGTGCCATCAGGATGCACGTCTTCTGCCTGCGTGGCACTTGGACACTGGCTCACTGGCTCCTGCTTTGCAGAAATGGCACATTGCACTTAACAAAGCCATCTGGAGGGTCTTCAGAAGAATCCTTTCCACCATAGCTGGCATCTTTCCTCACCATTAACTGATCTTTTCCCCTAGGTGCAGGGTTTCAGGTTTTCTTGTAACACAGGGGAGCTGTGAACGTGGAGTTTTTTGTAATGCAGGCATGACTAGAGGGGAGTTGACGGTATTTCCAAAGAAGTAGTATGAAGTTTATCGTCTGGAGTCTTTCTGTCCCCAAATCTAAAAGAAATATCAAGTACTTTTTAAAATAACTATTCCATCGCCAATCATTTCAGACCCACCTGTATTCATGGGCACCCAAGGGGAGCCTTGCTGACCTGTCACCTCCGGTCCCGGCACAGGGGCCTGCTGTGCTGGCATGGGGCAGCGTCCGAGTGGGAGAGAAACTTCTGTCCAGGGTCAGGTTTCCTCCACTGAACTTGGTCTGTGACGTAGACAAAACATAAGATTCGGACAGAGGTCTTCCTGGCAGTGAGGGAGCGCCAAAAGGGGTAAGAGTTTTTTGAGTGGACTGAAGTTTACTAGAAGAGGGTGTGATGGGGCTAAGAGAACAGAAAGCATTAATGTTCTCTCTGTTTCCTTTAGTAGACTTAAAAACATTTTATTACATTAGCTGAACATTGTCTACTTCCCAATCATTCCAAAGAGTAGTTACAGTTGAAACCAAGAACAAAATCACAAACTTATCGAGCAAAAAATCATTTTATCCTACTTTATTTCTGCTTCTTCAGATTTCAGTAAAATATGGCTGAAAATTTCAATATTGTCTTTAAAATTGTCTGGCAGAATCCATTCTTCTTAAACTTCCTTATGCCCTATATTAGGGCATCTTCCGGTGAATGTAGTTTTTTTTTTTTACATTTTATTTGTCTTGCAGATTTTCTCATTCCTATGCTCCTTATTTTGTCTTTACACATTAGTGTTTTAGAGGAATATTATAAGAATAAAAGTGAATTTCACTGAGTGCTACACATCTTCAATTAAGATTGATGATTTTATTCAAATAGAAAAAAGGCATTAATAAATGTATTTGGCTTTAGTTTTTAGACTACCTTTTTGAACAGACTGCTCTGAGGTCCATTTTTTCTTAACAGTTGAGAGATTTGTCTCCCAACTGCATGAACCTAATCCCAGCAGTAAGGGAGTCTGACTTCCAAAAATCCTACAGAATTTTGAAATCAGTTAGCTGTCACCTGAAAGATGTCTATGTTCACACTGCTCACTTTTATTTAATAAATAATGATCTAGCACTTACTCTGTGTGAAGCACTATTAATTAAATTACTTCTTGCAACAACCCTGTGAGGAAGATACTACAGTCACCCCCCCTTACCCACCGGGGACATGCTCCCAGACTCCCAGTGGAGGTCTGAAACCACAGGTTGTACCTAACCAGTGTGTTCTTTTTCCTATACATGTGTGCCTATGATGACGTTTAATTTATAAATTCAGCACAGCAAGAGATCACCAGCAGTAATTAATAGTGAAGTATAACAATTACAACCATGTACTGTAATAAAAGTTATGTGACTGTGATCTCTCTGATAACCAAGAGGGCTGCTAAGTGACCAGGCAGGGACGCAAAGAGTGAGGGACACTGTAAAAGGGGCGACCTACGTCCTGGGAGGACAGAGCAGGATGGCACAGGATTTCATCACACTGCTCAGTGCGGTGCGCAATTTAAAACGTGTCGGTTGTTTATTTCTGGAATTTTGCACTTAACATTTTCAGACTGTGGTTGACTGCAGGTAACTGAAATCTCAGATAAGGGGGCGAGGGCGCCGCTGTTTTATCTCCATTTCACAGATTGATAAAATTAGGCACAGAATGGTTATAGACCTTATCCAAAGTTGCGGGATTAGTCGGGGGCAGAGCTGGGATTTGAACCCACACTGCACGCTCGCTGCAGGGTGGTTTTGCACTAGAAGGTGTGCCTGGACAGGGCTGGATGTCTCTCCATGAGCTTGTGAGGAAATGTGAGGAGCAGGTATTGAGGAAGAAAGGACAGGCCCCACCATGCTGCCGCTCCTTTCCAGATCTCCTGCGGGCATGAGCTCCAGCCCTCAATCCTTCAGCAGTGAATGAAGACCGATGACACCAGGGGACACCCCAGGACATGAAGAAGAGTGCCCTGCTCTTGGTCAGCCAGGACTCATCGCCTGGGGCCAAAGCCAGTGAAACTCTTCTTTCTAGGGGATGGATCTGTCTCCCCAACGCCATGCCAAAGAGATTTGTAACCAATGAAACTAGTGTTGATTTCAACCCAAGCCCCACTCTTCTGTCGTCTGTTTTCTTTTTTATTATTGTTTTGACCAATTCTCCTCTGTCTTTACGTTATTGATCCTTGCAGCTAAGGGAAACAACCTTCCTTAACCTAAATTCCTTTACATTAGATTTTTTTTTAATTTTTAAGTTTTAAAATTAAAAAAAAAAGATTTGGGGTGATTTTCAAAAATACTTGAAATATAATACAAAGTTAAATGAAGTGGATAAGGGAAATAATAATAGAAAAAGATTAGCAAAAGTGACAATGAGTTAATTATCAATTTGTGTGCTTAAATTAAAAGCTTTGGGAAACAAATAGGATTGTGATCTCCCGGTGCTCGGCACAAAGTGGAAAATACGAAGCAGAATGAGTGTCATCTGGGTTAAAAAGACCTGTAGGAGAAGTGTGGCGATTCCCGTGCCACAGAGAAACGCTGCTCCGGTCCCTCACACAGACATCACATGAGGGGCGGAGTGCCATCTGATAGTAAAGACAGAAGGGAACTCACTGGCTGCTTCCTACCCAGGCCTTTCCTGAGGTCTGCGGCCTAACATCCAGGAAGGCTCCCACCCAGCAGTCCTGCTCAGGGCCGACGGGGCTGTGGTCTGTGCAGGCAGCTTGTAGGTTTGATTCAAGGACAAAATGTAGTATATTTAGAGAAGAAAATTCAAGATTATATCCTGTGACAAATGCTTTAAGTCTAGATATGATGTATCCATGCAGGACATACTATGTGGGTTATAGGTTCTGGTCAAATTTACTTCTAAAATTAGATGGTTTCTTTTCTTTATTGGGCAATGAAAGCATTATGATTTAGAAATTGTAAATGACTTCCTCTGAGAGAGATATAAACAGACGCATTTTTGTTAAAAATACACAGATGATGTGACATTTGAATCTCAAGCCAACTCAGGGAGAAGTCATTTAAAGATGACAGAATTTACCAAAGCTGAATTTATTTATTTATTTATTTATCTATCATTTTTAACAAATTCTGGGTGGGCGGGAGGATTGGCTTCCTTTATACTACCGTGATTCCTTTGCATTTGCTTTTCTGTTCTGTGTATGTTTGATGCAGATTCTATACAAACAAACCTGAGAAAGGATACTTATCTCTGCATACATAAAAAAAATAGATAATGCCCTTGACGGAATGAGCTCCTCAGGTGGTATTTCTGCCTGATTTACAATGTCCTTTTACGCAGTGCATGCAAACATACAGCCTTTCCCCTGAAGGTCACTAGGACAGTTTTCTGCCCTTCCCTCCCCTGCTGCCCACGGCTGCTGAGACCCATAGAACCCCATCCCCTCCTGTCTCCCCAGGCCCACTTTCTTCAGATACACCGGCCTCCTCCGTCTCTTCAACGGCCTGATCCTACCAGCTCCCTCCCCTGAAGTCTCTACTCTCTCATTTTCAAAAGTAAATGAAGGGACAGGGGAAAAACAACCCTCTCTTGAGCCTGTTCTTCAGCCCCTTCTCCCTCAGAGAATCCCACTTTTCAGAGAATAGTGGAAATACTAATTTTTAATATCATGTTTAATTTAGTTATGAGTTGAGTTTCTGTTTCCTGCCTGAATTTAACTAGTAAATAATTGTACCATTTTAGTCATTTTCTCTAAAACATAAAATGTGGTAAGTACTGAATTCACTTAAAATAGAAAATGTGGAGATTTAGGGGCATTTACTAAATTTGAGAACTGAGAACGTGTTCATCTTATTCCCTACCAGCTGCTATATCTGAGCGTAAATGTTTACCTCCTGATTACATCACTGGTAAGAACTAATAATTCATATTGGGTTGTACTGGGTTAGTCATATTAACAAGAACCAATGTTTGTCGCCCTGGGTCGATTTGTGACAAAAGCTGTGATTCTGAAAGTCCATAGTCATCAAAAGAAGAAAGATAATTTTTATATTTATGTTCTTGTGCTAGATCATACATCCTTTTGTTTGCTGTTATATGCATTCCAGGGATAGACAAAGCAGCGAGCGTTTCAGTTTGAACGTACACGTCACAGCACACGTCACAGATGCTTGCAGGGCGTGTGTGAGAATGTCTCGGCCACAGGGACACTTCTCTGGCGGATCAGGACAACAAAATACATGGCTGGCACTGAACTACTCAGAAATGCTCCAGCAGAGATAAGTTTAAAATGTGTAAATTAAAGTCTTAGATTAGCTGCATGTACATACAGTTTGTTCGGAGCCAAAGATAATTTTGTGAGGTTTTGAATTTTATATCTCAGCTTTTGTTGTCAACTATTTCTGCATCTTTTTTTGATACTTACCTTATATTAGTATAGAGTTTTAAAAATCCATAGTGTGAAATAAAAGTACTCTGTTTATTCAGACATTTTATGGAATCAGTTTTGGACATTAGACGTTAACATGTCTTCTATTTTATTTTCACGAAATTAATTTTCTGGTCACCAATCAGCAAATATATGACAAGAGGAACAGTGAAAATTTGTCATTATTCCTAGAAAAAGCAGTTTTACTTTGTGTAGCTAAAATACATGGACTACATTTGTGTGTTATTCTAGACTACGGATGAGGAAGGCCTTAAATGGACAGCATAGATTTCAAAGTGGGACTGTTACCCAACCCCCCTCATGTCGGTTGAGATGACAGGATGGCACAGTGCTGACCCCCGGCAGAGTCTCAGGTGTGGTAGATGATGATGGTAACTAGCACGCCAATAAACGAATAAGTAAGTAAACAACTAATCATATTAGTGTTGCAATTGTATGAGGCTTTGTTTTCAAACCGAGGTCAGAGTTTTTTCCACAGGTAATCAATTTTTTATAAATTCTTTTGGTGAGCTCTTTCAGGATGCGGCCTGCAAGTCTCATGAAAATATTGCCATCTGATTCTCCTGGTTCCCCCTTGTTTGTGCCTCTGCTCTGTGCCTGGAAATGGGCTTCTCTGCTGCTGTTGCCAGTGTTAGCACCCAGCTGGCCTTCTGGCACTGAGCCTTCCGAATTCCGGGCTCTCACTGCCATGTTCATCTCCTTAGACACGTGACTGTCACAGTGCCTCTTCTCAGCAAAGAAAAGTTCAGCTACCACCTACCTGCCCTTAAATTAGATTCTAGAGTCAGTGTATCTTCTTTCCCCACTTCCCATGGCACCTGCTCTCTTGCTGTCTCTTCTTCCTGTGGCCTTGACTCCCCATCCCTGTGAACTCATTCTAGCCTCTGTTGGCCTTGACTCCCCATCCCTGTGAACTCATTCTAGCCTCTGTCTCCATGCGGGCACCTCTCCCCTTGTCAGCAGCGCTCTCTGTTTTCAGTCCCAAAGCCATGCAGGACTTTGACATAAAGGAAGCAAACTTTCAGTTTTGTGTTCGTTTCTGGGTGTGATGGATGAAAGTGGCCCACTAATTATTTAATATTCTTCCCACTGAAGTGTGATGGCTGTGTTCCCTGTCCTCACAGCAGCAGGCTCTGTCCCACTGCTGGCCCACACGGATGGCGCAGCAGGGCCACTGCCAGATTCCAGCCCGGCCTCTTTTCTTCAGGAAGGCCTCAGCCTCGCATAAAGTGTCTGGCTGCCCCTAGGTGGCCCTGCTTCCTTATGCTGAGGGAGGGGCTGGAATGGGTTTCTGACTCAAATGTATGTTTTTATCTGAGACTTTCCAAACAGTGGTCTCCTAAGCACAGTGTAAGAGACAATCTATTTGAATGTAGAAAATGAATGTTACAGTTGGCATTGCTGTGTGTGTTTGTTGCAAATTTTTATTTGTTTTTATATTTTATTCGTAAATTATGGTTGGTGAACAGTGTAGTGGTTTCAGGTGCACAGCACAGCGATTCAACAGATGTGTGTAGGCAGTGATCACTGTAATGCGTATAGTAACCAGCTGTCGTGTGCACACATATTGTCTATCAGTGACTCCCTGTGCTATACTTACAACCTCATGATTTACTTTGTAATTTGAACTTTGTACTTATGAATCCCTTCTCTTTTCTGGGAATCATCAGTTTTTTTCTCTGTATCTATGAGTTTGTTTCATTTTTTGTTGGTGTTCCATTTTTTAGTTTCCGCGTGTGAGTGAAGTCATTCAATATTTGTCTGTCTCTGACTTATTTCACTCAGCACAAGGCCCTGTGTATCTCTCCTGTTGTTCCAAATGCTAAGCTTTCTTGTGTGTGTGTGTGGCTGTCATGAGCAATTAGTCTGTGAGGTCCACCCACCTCGTTCATGGCAGGCACGTATCTCCGGGGAGTAAACCGAGTGCTTGTGCCCGGGAGACCTCTGGTCTGTTCCTATACAGTCCTTCCTGTAACTCAGGCCACCTCGTGGTGGCCTCTGCTGCCCCAGAACCAAGGGATGACACAGAGCGCACACCAACACGCTATGCTGCTATGCTTCTAAACACAGTTTAGTTCACACAACTATACAGACAGGACTAATAATGAATGTTATAGCACCAATATCAATCCTGTAAGGGGGTAACGAACCCAGAGTCCAGAGAACAAGGGCGGCGGCGGTCCCTCAGGTCCAGGAGGCAGCAGAGAGCAGTCCCCAGCAGCTTGCAGGGCAGAGTCTCAAGG
Organism: Macrotus californicus; assembly: GCA_007922815.1. Classification (NCBI taxonomy): domain Eukaryota; kingdom Metazoa; phylum Chordata; class Mammalia; order Chiroptera; family Phyllostomidae; genus Macrotus; species Macrotus californicus. The sequence continues at coordinate 61,420 of VMDR010004157.1, forward strand.
TCAGCAGGCGCGGCGACGGTCGGTCACAGGGCGTTCTCAACGGGGACTCGTCCCGCATAGAAGGTGTCTGGCTGGCAGTGTTGTTGAAGTCCTGAGATCTTGCTTGGCCAACACCCTTCCTAGGCAGGCTCTCTTTGGGAGTGTTCTTCCTACCGTTTTCCTGCGCCTGCTTTAGAGTCGCCCTGGTCACTCGACTGCCCGGACTCAGAACGGTTCACTTCGCATGCTCTGTGCCTCTGTGCGTGGTGGCACAGCCCTTCGCCACGGTGTCAGAGTCCTGCCCCAGCCTGTGTGTGCAGGCACACGCCTCTTCTTTGTCTGCTCAGCCTTCGGTGGGAACTTAGGCCGCATCCATGTCTTGGCTACAGTGAACGGAGAGGTGCAGGTATCTTTTCAAATTACTGCTTTGGTTTTGTTTGAATACATACCCAGAAGTGGAATTGCTTGGTTATATAGAAAATCTATTTTTAATTTTTCTGAGGAATTTTGATGCTGTTTATCATAGTGGCTTCACTAATTTACAATTCCACCAACAGTGCATGAGGTTTTTCTTTCCTCTATATCCTCACCAACACCTGCTGTTGTTTTTCTTTTTGATACTAGCCATTCTGACAGGTGTGAGGTGGTATTTCATTGTGGTTTTGATGTGCATTCCGATGAAGATTAGTAACGGGCATATTTTCATGTATCTATTGGCTGATATGTCTTTAGAGAAATTTCAGTTGAGGTCCTCTGAGTATTTTTAACTGGATTATTTGTTTTGGGGTTCAGGTCTTACATTTAATCTTTTAATTTATTTTGAGTTTATTCTTGTATGTATGGTGTAAAAGAGTGGTCTAGTTTCTTTTCTTTTTTCCTTTTTTTTGCATATATCTGTCCTGTTTTCCCAAGACTATTTAATAAAGGACAGTGTTTATCCCATTGTAAGGTCTTGTCTCCTTTGTCATAGATTAATTGACCAAAAAATAATGGGTTTTCTTCTGGGCTCTCTATTCTGTTCCATCGCTCTATGTGTTTGTGTTTGTGCCAATGCCATGCTGTTTTGAATATTATAGCTTTGTGGTGTAGCTTGAAAATAGGGATTGTGGTACCCTCAACTTTGTTCCTTTTTCTCGACATTGCTTTAGCTCTTCAAGGTCTTTTGTGTTTACAAATAAATTTTAAAATTATGTGTCCCAGTTCTGTGAAAAATGCCATTGGTATTTTGATAGGGATTGCATTGAATATATAGATTGTTTTTGGTAGTGTCAACATTTTGTCAATGTTAATTATTCCCATCTGTGAACACAATATATTCTTTCATTTATTTGTATCTCCTTTTACTTCTTTCATCAAAGTTACAGTTTTCATAATACAGGTCTTTCATCTCCTTGGTTAAATTTATTTCCGTATATTTTATTCTCTTGGTGTAATTGAAAATGGGATTGTTTTCTCAAATATTCTCTTATAGTTTATTATTAGTGTATAGAAATGCAAAAGATTTTTGTATATTTTTATATTCTGCAACTTTACTGAATTCATTTATTTGTTCCTATTTTTTGGTGGATTGCTGAAGGTTTCTGTATATACTCTCATGTCATCTGCAAATAGTGACAGTTTTACTTCTTCCTTTCTATTTTGGATACCTTTTATATATTTTCCTTGTCTGATGGCAGGAGCTAGAACTTTTAATACTATGTCCAATGAAAGCGGTGAGAGTGGACATCCTTGTCTTGTTCCTGATTATAAAGAAAATTCTT